>VSMD01025735.1:0-13912 GCA_008750895.1 Mirza zaza | reverse complement strand
TTAGATTCTCATAAACAGTGTGCAACCTAGATCCCTTGCATGCACAGTTTACAGCAGGGTTAGTGCTACTCTGAGAATCTAGGGCCACCAATGATCTGACAGGACGAGGAGCTCATGCGACAATGTGAGCCACAGGTAGCAGCTGTAAATACAGGTAAAGCTTTGCTAGCTGTCCCACTGCCACTGCCACCGTACTCACCTCCTGCTGTGCCACTCAGTTCCTAACAGGCAATTGACCAGTATGGTCTGCAGCCTGGGGTTTGGAGCCCACACCATTATTTGACATGTTACAAAAAGGAAAATTTATGGAGAAAGAAATATTTGTAATTTCCTAGGGCTGAGAGTAGGAATAGGGAGTGACTGAAATAGTAGTGAAGTTTCATTGCGGAGTGATGAAAATGTTCCAACATTTGATTGTGGTGATGGTTATACACTCTGAAAATTAACTAAAAGTTAACAACTTGTACACATAAAACAAGTGAATTTTATAGTATATAAATTGTACCGCAGCTACATTGTTTTAAAAAATTCTGTTATATAAAAGAGCATTTCAGAAAATTCATGTTAATCGAGGAGTAAAAATAATCTTCATTTTATAATCATAAAGGACACTTCATTGCCTAGAATAGGAAGTTGCTCACCATCTCTAATCATCAGAGAAATGCAAATCAAAACCACAATGAGATATCACTTAACTCCAGTGAGAATGGCCTTTATCAAAAAGACCCCAAACAACAAAAACTGATGGAATTTAAATCAAGAAATTTTTACTCGGGTGAAAGAAGAGTTGGTAAACTGGAGAGGAGAATGAGGCAGAAATCAGTAGGTCTTCTAGCTCTACTTTCTAGGGACATATGAATGTTCTGGTTTACAAGGACCCTGAGCCTAGTTGTAGCCACTGCCAGAGATGCCATCAGAAGAAGATGAAACAGGCTTTTTCTTCTTCTGTCTTCCTCCACCCTCCTAATTTTCCAGGGTCTCCTATTGATTCAACTTTGATTGGAAACCAGTATGCATGGACCCCATCACCCCCTGCGGCACACAACAGAGCAAAGAAAAGGTAAGAATGGATCTAACTGCAAATATGCCCAGAACTGGCTCATTGGTATTTAAATTATTTCATTGCTTGTGTCCAGCTAAAGTTTTTGCTCATACCACATCCCATAATACCAAATATTTTCTAGGCTCTGTCTGTTAACTCTTGTTAGACACCTCTTCACACTTTTTTTGCTTTAAAGCGCATCTCAGAACTCACATCTTCTAGGGAGACTTCATTTGCTATGTACATACTCAGTGATAACATTTTACTATAAAACTACTGTATAAAGTGTGTACTTTATCATTCAATTGACAAATAAAATCAGCTTCTCTGTTTTTAAATTATTTTCTGTTTAATCTTTTCAAGTCGATTATAACTACCATAAAGGCAAGGAATATGCCATAGATATTAATATCCAGAACAGCTAACAAAAACAATGTCCAGAAAATAATGTATTTTTAACATCTGTTATAAAATGATGTATAGTTTGTTTTCCAGAGTCTGTGAAGGCTGAAATTAAAGGGTGACCCTTAACAAACCGTGGCAAATTAATATTAATGTTTCCTTTTGTGTTTCCATCTGTTAATTTTATTGTGAAGACATGCCTCAGACTTGACATGTTGCATTTCCTATTGAACTAATATCATAAAGGCATAAAGCACCACCTAAAGCTAACATATGTTTTTTTCTTATCATTTTATTATCATTTTCCTATCATTTTATTCCTCCAATTCAATGAGTAAAGTTAACTGGGTGATGAAACAAGTACTCCAAAAGATATGTAATATTGAATAGGATGAACTGGATAGGGAGCCATTAGAAGCAATAGTGTAGCTCAATATCCAGGGAGGGGTCATTAGAATAAACTCTAAAGAGCCAATATATTGCTAGTGCTGAGAAATGAGAATGATAATTACATTCACAGGAATATAGGAATTATATATTAGATTATACTCATGGTCCACCCAGTACAATATTCACTTGTTAACAGGAGTTCTAAAAGCAAAAAGAAGGCTTCAGTAGTTAGGATACTCCATTTTTCTTTATTAGCTATGTATGGCTCTACCTTTCATAAATCAGCACATTTTATAAATGTTTCTAGAATCCAAAACATATCCTACCAGTAGATAGCTTGTTGAAATGTGTTCTGTAAGTTCATTACCGATTGCACAAAATAGTATTTCCTTTGCAAAGCAAAACAAATAAATGCACCGTCTGAAAAGACTCTGGGCTGCCAGATTCAAAAGATGCCAGTGTTAACTTTGTAGCTTATTGGTTCATCTATTCACTGTTTTCATTTGTCCTTTTTATGGGAACTGTTTCTAAATCAATATAGTTTGTTGCTCTTTTGCTTTCAGGTCTATTCTTATTTTGTTTTGATAGACCAGCTGTTAATTTGAGCAGAAGCCATCAGTTAAATAACAAAAAAACATTAGACTGAAGATAGAAATGTCATTTTAATCTAAGTATTTACTAATTATTTATGAATATTTTATAAGGTTAATAAATTTGGGCTTAGAAAATTTTCCAGAGTGATAAACAATTTTCTTGATTTACACTTCTAGTAATTTTAAAAATAAGTATTAGACTGGGAAACACAATGAAAAGGACCAATTGTGAAAGGAAATCAAGCATTTATATGTAGCCAAGCAAAGAGGAAAAAACAGTCAAACTAATTAGTCCAGTTGGCTAATGGTCTTTTTAATGAATTATCTGGACAGCTGCACTGTTAGCTTGGGGGGCATAATCTAATATACATTGGACTGAACTTTTTCAATTACCCCAAGTAATTCTAGCATGCTAAAATTTACTCAAGAGGACAGTGGCCTTAGTTTCATACACCTTACCCTGCTTTTACATTCAATTGTATATCAATGATAGCTTGTTGGAATTATGTTTAATAGCTAGCACTATATCCATGAATGCTATATTTATAAAAGTATGGGCAAGGTGGATGAAAATCTCTTTAAAGTGTATCTATATCTTTCCTAGATGACCTATATAAGGAGCTTATTTATCTGTAAGAACTGAGATGGTTCAGATGACATAATGGAAGAATTTATTATTTGAATCATTGTGGTAAATATTAATATTATTTTAGGTTTAAAAAGTATTCAATCTCATTATGTGATGTGAAGAGTGTTATCTGCAATCATAGAGAGAACCAGGGTCAAAATGAAATTCCACATTTCTGAGAACTTTCAAATCTTCTACTTGAGTTTCAATATTGAAGCTTCTCAAAATTAATCAGAATATATTAGAATATAATTAAGTAGCAATTCTTTATACAGAAAGTTCAAATGCAAATATTTCCTCTTCACTGAGTACAGAGATTGGTTAGGTAAGTGAATTGCAATTTAAGTGAGAGTACTATATTCTTACTCATTTATTCAAATTAATGTAATTATTATCTAACTAATTAGCTGGAAATATGACTTGTTCTATTATTCATTAAATGTAAAAATTCTTTCCAGAATAGAGGATTCAAAGTTAAAAAAATATGATCTAAAGCCTCTATAAAATTCTGGTAGAAAGCTGGTAATACCTGCCAACAAAAATGTAGTAATTTACTTTAGAAATAATTTTGGTTGGGCCAAATAGAGATTGGAAATAGGTGGATTCTATATTGATTAGTTTTTTCAGAGGTAGGTTGCTTTATTTAAGGGAAGCAGCTTGTCATATCTTCATAAGCCGTGAGTCCATGAAATTGAACTTTTAATATTATAACTAATTTCCGATCCCTAATATTTATGTTACATTATATTATATTAAATAATTAATTTATGAGCCTAATATTTCTGGTCCTATTTCAAGATAATTGCAACTCATTTGTTTATGCTGACTTTACCACATTGTCTTAGTTGTTTTGTGGATGGGTCTGCATTGAACTAGACTGTATACATTGACTACAATCTAAGCACTATTCATTGGGGATCCAAATATCCTAATTATCCTAATTATCTAATATCCAAATATCCAAATATCCTAATTATCTAGCGGTTTAGGCTTGAAATTTCTCACCTTTCTACTAGCCCACCTACATAGTACACTAGTTATAGATAACTCTTCATTATGTATTTGTTAATCATCCATTGTTGGAACCATGGGTCTTCATCATCTTGGGGAGAAGTTGTTTCTTTCCAGTGGCTCCAGAGACCATCACTATTAATAGCATTTGTGTCCATCATTCTGGCTTTTATTTTGCTTTCTGCTATCTTAGGTGTAAAAATTAGAAAACACTGAATAATTTGCATAACATAGGCAAAAATCACTGAGTAAAATATAGTTCGCACTAATCATAATAGGTATTTTTTTTAATTTTGTAAGTAGTGATTAATTTCCCATTATTTTTCTGCATATATGTGGTTAGCATTCTGTGTGACTCATTAATTAGTGAACATTAGAGTTATAGACTATTAGACCAAGAGACCTCAGATATTAGGCTAAGAGACCTCAGATATTCATCATTTTACAAATGAGAAAATTAAAGCATACAGAGGTAAAATAATAAAATAAAGGAATAAAGGACTAAATAAATAAAATAAATAGTAGTTAAGTCAACATTAGATTCAATCTGAAATCCAGTCCTCAAGCTCTCAAATGATTTAGTTTAGTTTTTTGTTTTGTTTTGGTTTGGTTTACATTAATAAAAGAAATGGTTATTTTATAAAACTAAGAAATCAACCAAAAGTATAGGTTATTAATTTTATTATAAAAACATTAATTAGTGACTTTTAAAATTATCTTTCTGCTATAACTATACAACTGATGACTGCATGCAAATATTACTTCCAGTCACATAAAGACACCTTCTTTTTGGTGATATCTAAGTCACTTCCTCACAGATGTCTGTGTGGCAGCACTCACTCTCAGATATATTTTGCCTAATTTCAATGTGTACCTCTGCTTTTCCATAAAGCACTCCTCTTCCCAACCTCCTTGTGATTATCCTCCCCTAATTCACTGCAAAAGCCATTTAACTCATATCCTGTCATTCTTTATTGCCTAGAGGCAAGCCGAGAGGAGCTAATTTTTTATTCGTCTTCATTTCAGCTTCCTGAGATTAGACAAGTTCTGGTATTTACTATTAGATATTTTTAATATCGAAGTGAAACATTAATAACGTTAAAATTTTTTCGGTAATGAAATATAACAATGATAGCTGAAATAGTTCTTGCTTTCTTGAAAATATTAGTTTGGACAGCTGGGCTCCTGCTTTACAAGCTTTCTTTTTGATTCAGAAGTTGAAGGCAAAACTCTTCCAAGTTCTTTTTGTCAGCCCTCTTAACAACTCAGCTTCATCAGTATAATCTCTCTTTCTTTATATATGACATGTCTCTGTTTGAAGTATTTTTTAGACCACTATAAAGGATGTTTTTCAAGAAATGGTGTTGCTATATAAAATACATGTAATATTCTTATTAAATAAAAAATATTCAACTCATTATATGTAGTAGTCACATAAAACTAATAGATGTGCACCTAAATTACAATAGTTCTTATATAGGCCACTTTTTAAATGACTATTTTAACTACTTTTACTAATGTGCTTGATTGACTCAACCAAAGTTTTTGGAAATTCTATATTGTGTGAATAAATGCAGATCCTCATATGTATATATGTAAAGTGTAACTTTACATACAAGGTCAAAGTAATTTTTGAAGTGATAAGTAAACATGAATTGGACTAAATTCATGCAATAAGAATCCAAATTATAAATTCAGCCTCTCATTCCTCATTATTGAGGATAATTGATGTCTTATGTTGAATAGATGCGTCTTGTTATAGGATGAACATCAAGCTATGGTGTTTAGACTGGCAGAAATAGGGAGATGTTTTTGGCTGTTAAGTTTGGAAATAATGTGTTTTATTCATTTCTAGGTAGATAAATCTCCTGGTAAGCTGTAGCATGCATGAAAATTCAGGTAAAGCCTAAAGTGATGGGAGACAACAAAAAATGTTATATATTTTTCTTTTTTATTCATTTATTTTTAATTGAAAAATAATAGTGTATATTTTTAGGGAAAAATGTGATGTTTTGATTTATGTAGACATGGCATAAAAATTCAATCAAGCTAATTAACATATCCATCACGTGGCCAAATTATCATTTTTTTTTTTTGGTGAGACCATTAAATTCTATTTTTTAAGCCATTTTTAAATATGCAATACATTGTTATTAACTGTGATCACCATGCAGTGCAATAGATTACTAAGACTTATTTCGCTGGGTGACAAAAACTTTGTACATTTTGACCAACATTGCTCCTTTCACTGTCCCTACTGCTCCTAACCCATAGACTGAAAACCAACTTTGTACTCTCTATTTACATGAGATCAACTTTTTAAGGTTCTACTTATATATATATGTATGTGTATGTATATACTTATATATATATGTGTGTATGTATATATGATATCACACATTGTCTCTGTGGCCAGCTAATTTCACTTAATATAATGTTCTTCAGTTCTATCAATGTTCTCATGAATGATAAAACTTTCTTCTTTTTTAATGCTGAATAGTATTTTATTATATACATATGCCACATTTTCTTTGACCATTCCTCCACTGACAAATGCTCAGATGGATTTTGTATATTAGCTATTATAAATAATGCTGAAATAAACATGGGTGTGCAGATATTTCTTAGACATACCAATTTCAATTCCTTTTGATGTATGCCCAGAAGTAAAATTTCTGATAATTGTATTATTAGTGTTTTGAGGAATCTCTATAATAGTTTCTACAGTGACTGCACTAATTTACATTTCCTTCAATAATGTCAAGTGTTAACCTCCACATTTTTGCCAACATGTGTTATCATTTGTCTCTTTGACATAGCCATTGTAACAGGTGTGAGGTGGTATCTCATGCAGTCACGTCTTCAGACTCCATATATAATTCTAATTCTTTTAATTTTCCATGAAATCTGAAGTTCTTTCCTCCATTGAAGTCTTGATCCTTTCAAAGTCATTCATGAGGGCTGATTTAATTTTTCTCAAACTCCTGTTAATATTGATATTTTGATCTCTTCCCATGAATCACAAATGTTCTTAATGACACTAGATGCCATTTCAGATATGTTTAATCCTTTCCAGAAGGTTTGCAGTATACTTTGTCCAGATCTATCAGAAGAATCCTATCTATGACAGCTAAAGCCTTAAAAGATATATTTCTTAAATAATAGGACTTGAAAATTGAAACGACTCCTTGATCCACAGTGTGCAGAACTGATGATGTGTTAGCAGGCACAAAAACAACATTCATCTCTCTAAACATGTCCGTCAGAGTTCTCAAGTGACCTGGCACATTTTCAGTGAGCAATAATATTTTGAAAAGAATCTTTTTTTTTTCTTTTTCTGAGCAGTAGATTTCAATAGTGGGCTTAAAATATTCAATAAACCATGCTATAAACAGATGTGCTCTCATCCAGGATTTGTTGTTCCATTACAAACCACAGGAGTAGTAGATTTAGCATAATTCCTGTGAACCCTAGAATTTAATAAGTGGTAAATTAGCACTGGATTTCAACTGAAAGTCACCAGCTACATTAGCCCCTGGCAAGAGAGTCAGCCTGTCCTTTGAATCTTTGAAGCCACGGGTTGACTTCTCCTCTCTAGTGATGAAGTCTAGATTTCATCTTCTTCCAATGTAATGCTCAAAATCTATTGTTTAGGGCAGCCACCTTCATCAGTGATCTTGGCTAGATCTTCTGGATAGCTTGCTTCAGCCTTTGCATCAGCACTTGCTGCTTTATCTTACACTTTTATGTTATGGAGATAGCTTCTTTCCATAAACTTCATGAACCAATCTCTGCTAATTTCCTCCTTTTCTTTTTTAGCTTTCTCACCTCTTTCAGCCTCTCCAGATTAGACTTTGGCATAAAAAAAGTTGTGGTACTTTGATTGTCTGTATAGACAATCTCGGATGAATAAAAACTAACAGAAATTGTCAATAGCAGATCCACCCTTCAGCAAGAAAACAAAGGAATGTCACCACAGGGCCTGAAGACATCAAAAAAATAATAAGAGAATGCAAAAGCAACTCTACATACATAAATCTAAAAACTAAATGAACCGGTCCAATTTATCAAAAAGCACAAGCTACCACATCTCACTCAATATGAAAATATAAAATTTCACTATTAAGGAAATTCAATATTTGCTATTCTACACTCTGCTTCTATGAGTTCAATTGTTTTAGATTCTACGGATAAGTGATAACACATGATATTTGTCTTTCTGTGTTTGGCTTATTTCATTTAGCACAGTGTTCTCCAATTCCATCCACATTGTCACAAATGACAGAATTTACTCCTTTTAAGGCTGAATACTATTCCATTGTGTGTATATACCACATTTTTTAATCCATTCATTTTTTTAATGAACACTTCAGCTGGTTTCATAATTTAGCTATTGTGAATAAGGCTAGAGTGAACACAGGAATACAGGTATCTCTTAGACATGCCGATTTCAATCTTTTAGATAAATATCCAGAAATAGGATTGCTGGATCATGTGGTAATTCCACTTTTAGTTTCTTGAGGAACTTTCATACCTATATTTTTCTGATTCTGATTTTTCCTATTTAAAAGCATCTTATCTGTTTTATAGATTTAATACCTAAATGTCCTTGAACATACTGGTTAAATTATTGTTGTTGTTTAAATTATCTCCTTTTTCCCCAAATACTTATTTACTTTCAGAAGTTTTCATCCTAGTTTACCTGGGTCATTCTCTGCAATGATGGAATTTTCTCCCAAAACTTGTTAATTATCTAAAACTCATTTATATTTTATAATGAAGCAGAGAGGCCTATATCAGGACCTTTAGTGTACAGATGTAGTTTATTTATAGTTAGTAGCTGGTTGTTATGCTTTTGAACTCAAATTGCCAAGAATTAGAGAGTTTTCCTCTGATGTAAGAGTGGTTTAGTTCGTAGGGCTGCTATAACAAATTACCACCAAGGTAATGGCTTACAATAACACAAATTTATTCTCCAATAATTCTGGAGGCCAGGAGTCCGAAATCAAGGTGTCAGCAGAGCCACACTCCCTTAGAAGGATCTAAATTCTGCCTAGATTCATCTCTACCTCTTGCAGATTGTGGCTTCTCCAAGCAATCCTTGACATTCCTTTGCTTGGACCTGGAAAACTTTATCTTCTGCCTCCATCTGCATGTGGCTTTCTCTTCTATATTTGTCTTCTCCTCTTTTTATAAGGGCACTTTTTATTTCATTTAGGGCCCATCTGGATAATCCATGATGATCTCATCTTGAGAACCTTAACTAAATCTGTAAAAATCTTTAATTTTTTTTTTTTTAATACATAAGGACACATTTACAGATTCTGAGTAGACATATCTTGGGGGCAGCAACATTCAACCCACTACAAACAGTATATACTAATCCTCTAAAGGCAAGTGCAGTAAGTTAAGATAGTTTTCTACTTTCTTAAGAAAGACAAACTCACTTTTGAACCTGAGATTTAGTGACGAATATGCTTGATATCATGGTTTAGAGGAGTGAAGTGGTTGACAGCTCATGTAAAGAATTTCAGTGTATCTCATTCTTCTCAGCTTTACGTCTCAAAATGCCCTCGGTTGTACCTGCCATTCTTGAGAACGACACTTTCCTTGGGTTCTGCTATGCAGGTCAGTGTTCTTGTCACTGAACTCCAGTCTTTGGTACTTCATAACTGTAGCTTCCTTTTCTCATGGTCATCCATCTGTATTTTTTCATCTGCTCACTGTTCTTCAGGAAATGTTCAAAGCCTAAGGTTTACCAATAGTCTCTTCTATGTTTTTGTTGATGAACAATTATGCATTTAAAAAATATATGGTAACTCTCATTCATATGAAATCGCAGAAAAGTAAAAAATGGTTATTGTGTTTATAATACATCAACTTTTCACCTCAGAATCCTCCTTTATAAAATAAGATTAAAAATCATCCATATTACTATATGTATATGAACTTCATATTATTATTTAAATATTGAAAGTGCTATAATACACATTGAAGACTGGTTATATGGTAGGAAGTGTTCAATAAAGCTTAGCTATTATACAAAGTGGATCTCTACCCAGAAACTTAAATAATGAGTAAATTATTTGAGAATTTATCAGAGAAAATATATTTATTTAGACCTCTTTACAGAATTTTTTCTTTATTTTACTTCATTTAAGAGTAGATATTAATTATCAGGTGAGTATTTGCTACTGAAACAATAAAATGCAAGGATTTTCTCTTTTTAATCTCAACAGAATGTAACACAATTTCCTAGGACTTGTCAAAATAGCTTGTGTCATTTCCCATCCCCCAATTTTGAAGGGCATATAGATTAATACATGAAAATAATTTGTGTAGTTCTTCTCTTCTTAAATTTTTCATGGAACAATCAGTTAAAGGGAAAGTGTTCATGCAGATCACACCATGCAATACTAAAAAATTCATAACTACAAGCTGAATTGTGAAAGACAGCCATAATTTAGTGCTATGCTTGGATAAATTACATGCATTCAAGAAGTGTTATTTATCATTTTAAAAATTAGGCAACTCAATTCACCCTCAGTAAAAAAAAAAACAAAAAAAAACTGATTTTCTCTTTACTGAAGTTAACTAAAGTGCAAATTTGTTCTTTCACAACTTTTCACCCTTTTGCTAGATAGGAAGTTACTTTAATTCTGAGTCTATAATAGTCATGCTAGAGTAGTGATAATAATTATTGCCTTTAATTAACCAGTAGTTTTTGGAGCATAGGGTCTTTGATAGATGATAATGTGTTTTGATTTATTCTGCATTCCAAATGATTACTATAGCACATGGCACATAGTAGGCATTCAATATATTTGTACTATTAAAATCACTTCATTATTATTTGTAGTCAACTTTTGAGTCAACTGAATTATATGAAAATATGTCCTTCATAAAGCAATAAAACTAATACCATCTGCATATATAAAAAGTTTCAGAGCTAAGACTATAAAACTCTCCATATATGACATTACTTGGATTTGAAATGAGTGTAGCAGATGTTTCCCATATATTTTTATTTTCATAATAAAAACTATTTACTAAGTGCACATCATATGTTTATCTATTGAACACATATTTTATAAGCCTCAAAGTACCTAGCAAAAGGTACAAACAGTAAAGTCCTCTTTCCTCTACTAAAATAGACTGCACTTCATTAGAAAGATGCAGGCTTTTTCATTAGAAACAGCCTAATGATCCCACAATATGATTAAATGGATTAAAGTAACCCTATTAAATAAATTATGTTTACTATGAAATACATCTTACATATGGATATTTAGTGACATGGGACATGCTCATGATTGGTTCAGTTACAAATGTAGGTTGCCAAACAATATAAATAGTACATTCACAATTGTGTTGAAAGAAAAAACACTATATTCTGAAATGATAGTGTTGGTTACCTTTTATAGGCAGTATTTGTTTGTATTTTAAAATATTTTTCTGTATTGTATTATTTATGCAATTAATTAATTTTAAAATTATGTAAAAATAGCAAATGCTATTCAAATAACTGAATCTAGATTTACTTGCTAAATGAGTAGAGTTAGGTCAATATAATTAAATTTTTAAGGCTAATAACAGCCATTAGCATTAATTTCAAAAAACATGTTTTCTCTTGTGACAAAATTTCTGTACTGGTAAGCACATTTAAAGAATATGTCTTTAAATATATCATTCTAGTAAGGGTACAATGGCATAGCTGCTTTCATGTGAATATCTTGATATAGGAGCACTGTGTTAAGACACAAAATATCGTATTTATTGAACTTTCAAAAAATTTTAATTAGAAAGGATGTGCAAAACAGACATTCTCATTACATCTACGAAAACCAGCTAAATCACTGATTCTCAGACCTACCTATTAGTGATGGCTAGTGCTCAAAAGTAGAATGTATTAGACATAGATTATAGAGCTGAAGAGAACTAAGGATTAAGCATTTATATTGAAAAATAATTACTTTGGTAGAAAATGTACTATTTCAATTTAATCCTTCAGTGTAGGGTTTTGTACACTGGCTATGCCAGAGGTAGTCTGCTGAAAGCATGTGTAGATTCCATTCATAATGGGGTAACAGGACTGCAATTAACCTTCCTTTTTAAACCACCATAACACTGTACAGAATATATGAAACAACTGTCCTCAAACTTTGGACAACAAACAACTTTGAACTTATGTCCTTATGGGATGGTCAACAAGCAGGGAAACCTGCAAAAGACCTGTCTCACTGCAGAGCAGGGGGCATGATCCCAAGCAGAACAAGATGATGTTGCAGAATGATGGATACAGAGAACAGAACCAGTCAGTCTGTAGTGGATTGAAGTTGCAGGACGGAGTTCTCAGGATGAGGGAGATGTACAGGAAAAAGGGGCTCAAAATCTAAATAATAGACTTAATGAATCTTTGCTGAATACTTAATAGTGCACATGTAGGGTGAAACACCATGAGTAGGGCCAAGTGCAATCCAGAAACAGTGCCTTGAGCACCTCCAAAGGGTTTCCCAAAGCTGGGAGTCATTTTCATTCTCACCAGATAGAACATATAATCTTCTTAAACAATTAGGGCATTCATTGCTTAATCCAAAAGGGCAATGTCATAATAGTGTGACTAAACCATTTATAGAGTTAATGCTGCAATAAATTCTCTCTCTAAAAGAAGCTTTGAATGGATTAAACAGAACCACAGGTAACATAACTGTCTACCAAAGCATAGTACGACTCACTAAGAAGGCAAGAAAACTTAAATACCCAACTGTAAAATTCATAGCAGCCAATCTAAAGTCATTATATGTTCAAACAGGCAGAAAAATATCCTCTATATTAGAAGAAAATCCAGTCAATAAAAGCTGATATCAAATTTTGAAAGAGAAAGAACATAAAAGGCAGGATGCTAACTATATTCAAGTATTCAAGGAAAAAATATGAACATAATGAGGTGAGAATTAAAAGGTAAATATATTTTCCAGAGTTGAACATTATATCTGAACTGTGAATTCACACAATGGAAATAATGGCAGTTTAGATATACTAATTACATTGGTAAATATTGTAACCAAATTCCTAAAAATGAGTGTTAAAGAGAAAAAAATCTTAAAAGTATCTTGGAGAGAAAAATATATTTGATAAAATGACGTATTTTAAAAAATGCAGACTTATCATCAAAAATGTGCAAGCCGGAAAAAAAAATTAGCAATATTTTTTAAACAAGCATTGGAACAGTTAAGCTAAAATTCAGTATTCTAGGAAAATGTCTTTTATGAAAAAAGATGCAGTAAGTTTTTAAACAAAGGCTGAGAGACATTATCACTAGAAAATAAAAGAAACATTTTTTAAGGCAGAAGGAATCATAGCAGATGAGAACTTGGAACTATATAAAAAATGAAAAAGGCAGAAAAGTTATGTGAATAAGTGTAAAACTTTTTCACATTTTAAAATTCTATTTAAAAGTTAAATGTTTATTTAAAACGAATATTAACAATATATTATGTTATGCCAATATAAGTGATATGGTAGAATATTATTTGAGGAAAGACACATATTACAAACTCAACATCAATCCCTAAATATAGAACAAAGATGTATAGTTAATAGCAAGGTTAAAAGGAATGATTAATAAAAATCCTTTATCCAAGGACGGGCGTGGTGGCTCACCTGTAATCCTAGCACTCTGGGAGGCCAGGCGGGAGAACTGCTCGAGGTCAGGAGTTCGAAACCAGTCTGAGCAAAAGCCAGACCCTGTCTCTACTATAAATAGAAAGAAATTAATTGGCCAATTAATATATATATAGAGAGAGATAGAAAAATTAGCCAAGCATGGTGGAGCATGCCTGTAGT
>VSMD01025729.1:0-10565 GCA_008750895.1 Mirza zaza | reverse complement strand
CCTGTTTACGAGGCGGCTTAATGAGGCGGCGGGTGCCGCTGAGATGAACCAGAGCCCAGCCTGGGCCTGGGAGGGGCGCCGGACAGGCAGGCCAGCCTGGAGGGTGGGGGAGACCAGCAGGATGAGGCCAGCCAGGGCGGGGGTGGGGTGGCAATGCCTCCAGGAGGAAATGGGGCCGCTGTCCTGACCCCTGCCACCCAGGGGCGGTCCTCCACCCCTTTCCGCCTCAGGCAGGGCGATAACCACACTGAGGCCTTCCAGCCTGGCTGGTGGGTGCACTGGGCATCTGGGAACCCAGGCTCTGAGCTGGAACCCATGATCATGACAGTGCTGGCTGAAGTGTCTGGTGCTTTCCACATGCCTCATAACCCTAAGAGACAGATACTATTGTTAACACCATTTTACAATTGAGGATGGCAAGGCACATGGAAGTTAGGTAACTTTGTCACCTAGCTAGTAAGGGATGTAGCCAAATTTTCAACTCAAGCAGCCTAGCTCTCTAAAGTGCTTCTTTGTTTTTGTTTTTTTGTTTTTTTAGAGACTGTCACTTTGTTGCTTGAGCATGACAGGTAGTGGCATGATCATAGCTCACAGCAACCTCAAACTCCTGGGCTCAAGTGATCACCCTGCCTCAGCCTCCTGAGTAGCAGGGACTATGGGCATGCACCACAATGCCTGACTAATTTTTCTATTTTTTGTAGAGATGGGGTCTTGCTATGTTGCTGAGGCTGGTCTCAAACTCCTAACCTCAAGCGATCCTCCTGCCTCAACCTCCCAAAGTGCTAGAATCACAGGTGTGAGCCACTGCGCCTAGCCTCTCAGCTGCTTCTTGATGGGAGAGAAGGGCGGTGTACCACCACCCACCCTCACCCCATTACTCTCATCACCTCCAGACTGGGACTGAGGTCAAGACTCAGTCAGGCTTGGGCTTGTGAGAAAACTGGAACGACAGTAGAGTCGTAGACACTAAGCAAAGTCATCCTTATTCTCTCCTGGGGGTGTTTCTAGCCTCCTTAAAGATTTCATTACTTTTCTTCAGAGCTAACTGCCTTCCCTCGAGGTCTCCTCCCTAAGACGTCTTTACTCTCCTGCAGGAACATTCTCAATGTCCTCTCTCCCCAGGGAAGTCCTCATTTCCTCCAGGGGTGTCCTCACTCTCCTTTCCCCAGAGGTGTTCTCACTTCCTCTGGCGAGCTGTCTCACTCTCCTGTCTCCCGGGGGTGTCCTTACCCGCCATCCCATGGTCTGGCTGCAGGTAGAGCTGTCAGATGGCACAGCACACACCATCACAGATGCCTACGCTGGGAAGGAGTACATCATCCAGGTGGCAGCCAAGGACAATGAGATTGGGACATGGAGTGACTGGAGTGTGGCTGCCCACGCCACGCCCTGGACCGAGGAACCACGACACCTCACCACTGAGGCCCAGGCTGCGGGTGAGCGCGCTCCCCGACCCCTGGACCCTTTGCTCTCAGTGGCCTGCCCTGTTGCCTGGCTCCACCCTGCTTCCTCCTGCTCCTGTCAGGACTAGAGGCTCTGCTCCCAGCACTCTCTGTGGCTGCCACACGTCCAACTCTTGCCGTGCCTCGTCCTTGCTATCTGGCTATCCTTGGCGGGGGTCATTGGGTGGAAGGTCATCTATGAGCCTTGGGAAGCAGGGTCTGCCTGAACGGGGAGGCAGGGCACATATGGGAGAGGAGATGGGGCTGTCTGATGAGGAAGCCATCTGATGCAGGAAGTAGGAAATGTGAGCCTCGTGCACCCAGATCTGGGTGGGCCCCCAGTCCTGGCCCTGCCCTGAGTTTCTCCCATGTTCCCCAGAGACCACGACCAGCACCACCAGCTCACTGGCACCCCCGCCCACCACGAAGATCTGTGACCCTGGCGAGCTGGGCAGCGGTGGAGGACCCTCAGCACCCTTCTTGATCAGTGTCCCTGTCACTCTGGCCCTGGCTGCCGCTGCCGCTACTGCCAGCAGTCTCCTGATCTGGTAGGCCAAGTGAGGCTGGGTAGCAGAGGGGAGCCTGAGGGGACGCCCATTCCAGCCTCACCCCTCACAGGCCACTGCCTGTCTCCCTAGAGCCCGGCATCCGTGAGGACACACAGAGCACCTGCAGAGGAGCAGGAGGCCGGAGCTGAGCCTGCAGAGCCTGGTTTCTATTTTGCACACGGCAGGAGGACCTTTTGCATTCTCTTCAGACACAATTTGTAGAGACCCCGGCAGGCCCGGGCCTGCCGTCCCTTAGCCCCGCCACACCAAGCCGGCCCTCCTTCCTCCTTCAGGTGAGGAGGACCATGCAGCTAACCCACCCACCAAAGACCCCCCACCCCGCACCCTCGGGCTGGACCCTCCAACGCCAGCGACTCCCAGGAGCCCTTGGGGGCCTGAGGGGAGCCTCTCACATTCACAGTTTCTCCTCCTGCCCCAGCCTCTTGTCTGTCCCAGATCTCTGTTGCCACCATCAGATTATAAGCTCCTGATGCTGGGGGGCCCAGCCATCCCCCTCCCCCCAGCACCCACACTTTTCAGTCCCCCCACTTCTGCCCCTGTTTTGTACGGCCCTCCCCTGGCCCTGCTCCTACCCCACAGTATTTAATGCCCTGTCAGTCCCTTCTAGTCTGACTCAATGGTAACTTGCTGTATTTGAATTTTTTATAGATGTATATACAGGGTCGGGGGTGGGGGGTTCTCATTAAACGTCACCATTTCATGAGTCCTTGGAACAGACCCACTTTGGGAAGGTACCCTCTTCCAAGGAGCCCTCCCCTCCCAGGCCTGGAGGAGCAAAGAAATTACAGTTGGGGAGGATGGGGAGACAGTTCACTTTCAGGCAGATATATCTGACAACGGCGCTTTCTACTTCTTGGGGAGCACAGGATTGCAGCCAGGGCAAAGTTATGGGAAATGAGAGGCACAAGGGGGGGTTGGTTCCACATGGGGGCATCCAGCAAGTCCCCAAGGCTGCTGAAGTCCTGGCCAGGTCAGAGGCCTTTCAAGGGTCATCTCCAGAGCTGCCTTCCGTGAACGCCCAGGCCTAAGCTCCACCCACAGCGCCAGAGATGGAAGAAGGTGAGGAGGCCAGCCTTCATCCTTGCTGTGTGTGTGTGTGTGTGTGTGTGTGTGTGAGAGAGAGAGAGAGAGAGAGAGAATCTCGGTCCTCTGCCATCTAGGACACACAGTCCAGGGGTGCTAGAAGGTCAGGCGTAGGGCTCAGCCAGGCCACAGAGGCTCAGAGCACAGAGTGTCCTGAGCCTGGGCAGGCAGGGAGGCTGCCTGGAGGAGGCTGCTTGGCTTGTGACTGGGGATGGACCAGTGTTTCAGGACTAGAATTACAGCGTACGGGTTTACCCTCAGGGTTGGGTTACAGTCAGGACTGGATGTGGAGGTGGAGAGGGCGGGGCTTTGGATTTGCAGGGTGGCCAGTGTTTGGTTCAGCTCCATATCCTGCCCACACCCTTCCAGTCCCCAAAATTGAGGATCCAGGGTCCCTCTGCCTTCTCTTCAGAGTAGGGGCCCCCTGGCTGCTCCCGGCCTGCTCAAGTCTAGGCCCCCTTGTAGAAGCCACCTCCCTGAAGCTCCTTAGCTGAGAAAGCCTGGGTCTGGGGACAAGTAGGCAGACCCTCTGACCTGGGGTTGTAAAGGTAGGTGAGAGCCCCAACCTGGGGAGCCAGGTTTGGCCTTGCTCCAGAGAGAGGTGGAGTCAAAGCTGTGGACACAGTGTGTACACAGACATGTCCACCTGACACACATTCCCCATAGCAGGTGCTGGCACCGCACCTCCACTCACCCACTGATCCCCTGATGTAATCACACACATGCTCCTAATTCAAGCCCTCCTCAGACCAGGCTCAGGGATGGACACTCCTCTCTGGTCTCACCAGGCCTACCTGGGATCTGGCCTGGGCACTGATTGATAGGTCAGGCCTGGACACAGACCCTGAGCTGGGCCCGCGTGAGGGGCTCCAGAGTGAGGGTGGCTGGCTCTGTTCCAGGCCAGAGGAGAGAGAGGTGTTCTGGGTGGGAGACCGTGGAAAGCAAAGGCCTGGTGTCAAGGTGGTAGCCCCAGCTGTGGGAGCACATGGCTCTCCATTCACAGGATGAGGCTCCCAGGATGGACGTCCTGAGAAGGGGCTGTGGACCTGCTCTGTACTCTGAACCCCCAGTTCTTCCTATCTGTTTGGTCCCTGCGAGGCACGGCTCAGGCCTGAACATACACCCCAGGTCCAGCAGGGATGTATGAGATCAGGGGGTTACCAACTCTCTTGCCAAGAAATTGTATTCCTGGGATGCGTCAGAACCTCTACCCTTCTCCATCCTTGGGGTAGGTGGGCTGAAGTGAGGGGGTCTCTGGTCTGTGCTGTCTTCCTGCCTTGAGAGCCCTGGTCAGCCCTGACCCACCCATCGCCCACCCAGGGCTTGAGCATCAGCAATCTGGCCTCCATTAGCAACATGGGAAAGCAATTATGTGGGGCCTGGGGAGGAGGGGGCAGAAGGAGGGGAGGGGGCCTGCTGGAGCCTCGGAGGCTGATGGAGGGGAGGACTGGGGCATCTCTCTCCCTGCCCTCCACCCCAGGAGAGACCCAGCCCTGTCCAAAGCCCAGGTGGCTGGAGGGCCAGTGTTATTGTCTTTGATGGGCCTGGGCCTGGGGGTGGTTATCCCTCCTTGTGGGTCCTGGCCCCTCGACCTCACAGAGGCTGCTCACCTTGGAAGGCCATGGCTGCTGTCTGCCGCGGCCCCTCTCAAGTACTGTCCCCTCACATGCATTTCCCATGGTGGCTCTGGGGAGGTGGGGCTAAGTGCAAACATCATTTCTTGGAGCTAAAGCAGAACTGGAGAATTAAAACACTACCGAGGGGGAGGAGGCTTGGATCCCAGACTCAAGGTGCACAGTGGCCCAGCCTTCCAGCCCGCTAGTTCTCTTTGCCCCCTGTAGTGCCCTGGGGGTGGGGACTGCCCTCCGTGTCCTGACTTCTCAGCCCCTGCCCACTTGGTCTATCCTCCCCGGGTGGCTCTGCCCCATTTTTAGAACTCTGGACTTGCTTCTGCTTCACCCTCCTCTACACCTCTCTTCTTGCTGAACCCATTCCCATCTCTATATTTGTCTCTTTCTGCCCCATTCCTGTCTCTGAATGTGTCTTTGTCCTGGTTCCTGTCTCGGTACTTCTTTCTGTAGATCTCTGTCCCATCGCTGTCTCTCTGGATGTCTCCATTTTTGTCTCTTCTCTTTTTCCCTCTTTTTCTCTATCCATCTCTCTCTCCATCTCTAGCCCTCCTTTGCATCTCTGTTCCTCTCCCCTGTCTCTGTCAACCTTCCCTTCTCTGCCGTTCTCCCTTTCTCTGTCTCTGTCTCTGTGTCTCTATCCCCATCTCTATGTCTCTGTGTTTCTCTCTGCATCTCTGTATCTCTGCATGTATCTCCATCCCCATCCTTTTGTATTTCTCTGTGTATATCTCCATCCCTGTCCCTGTCTCTGTCTCTGTCCTTCTTCCCTGACTCTGTCAGTCCTTCTCTTTCTGTGCCTCCCTCTGGGTTCCCGCCCCAGTCTAGACCCCAGCCTGTGGCCGCTGCTCCTCTCCAGCCTGAGCCAGGGGCTGTCCTGGCTTCTGCTGCCCCCTCTCGGCCACTTGCCTGCCCTTCATTCCTGCTCCCAGGCTGGCAGCTCTGAGCACATCAATCCCACGTCTGGTCTTCATCCCAGCAGCCACCCAGGAGAGACAGAGATACTAGGCAGGGATCCCTCCTGGGCAGCCTCCAGTCCTGAGAACTGCCCAGAGCCTGTGAGCTCACAACCTGTGAAGGCTGGAACTCTGAGAAAGTTCATTCTCATGTGGAGAGAACAGACGCTTGGCTCCAAATCCCGGCTCTGAAGCTGGCACCTGTGTGTCTCTGCCCCAAGGCCCTCCATGCTCACAGCCCACGGCCATAGGACCCTCAGAAGGCGGCACCTGTCTGGACATGCAGACTAAAGTCCTGGGGGTGGGAAGCATTGGGGTGTAGTCCCCCCACCCTTTCCTCTTCTCCTAGGAGGGGGAGGGGACGGAGGTCTAGGAGGGCAGTCAGAGGGAGCCAGTCTGAGGAGAGAAACTGAAGGGGACCTTACCAGACAGTGCCACTCTGATGGGGAAGGCTACTCTGACAGTGAGAGGGTCTGTGTGACAGGACTGGCCTGAGGGGAGGCTGGTCTGGCATATGCTTCTGAAGAGACTTTGTTTGAAAAGGCAGCTTAGGAGATAGGCTGATCCAGAGTGTGTCTGAAGGGGCCTGGTCTGATGGGTCCAGTCTGAGAAGAGATTAATCTGAAGGCCCACGGGTTTGAAGAATAGAATCACCAACTAGTTCTAGTTTGCCTGGGACTTGACTATCTCAAGTCTTAGGAAACCCCTCAGTCCAAGGCAAACTGGGACAGTTGGTCATCCTATTTGAGAAGGCCTTGCCCGATAGCACCCATCTGAGCAGGGAGGCTGGCCTGGAGGATATCTGAGGGAGTCTGGTCTCACAGGTCCAGTTTGAGGGGAGAGGCTGTTCTAAGGCAGAGGCCTCTTTGGGCAGGGACCAGGCCAAGAAGGAGCGTCCTTCCAGGACTGTGGCTTGGGGAGTAACCACCAGGGGGCAGGACAGGTTCTCAGGAGATTTAGAGGCAACAGTCCTAGCAAGGGAGCCAGATAGGCTGGGGCTGTATATAAAGCGTGCCACCACAGCATGTGTCACAATGCCATCATCACATGCAAGCTGAAGTGATGGTGTGCAACTGTGCACCATGTTTGTTTTTGTGTGGCTAGGTGACCAGGGGCACATCTACAGCACATTCACATGTGGCATGTGATGGAGAGGGTGCCTGGTATGGCTATGGCTGAGGGAAGACAGCAGGGACAACTTGGGGTTCACCAGGACAGGGAGGCAGTGGGAGGGTAGCTGTCAGAGAAGGATCCCTGGGAAAGGCTGAGGATGGAGAGGAGAGAGAAGGAACCAGACTTTTCTACTGTACCTGCTCCTGCCCACCATGGTACTCCCTGAGGTTCCAGACACAGGAGCTAAGTGCTTTAGTCACACCCAAGGGCAGCCCCCATGCCAGTCTGCACTCGAGGGCCCTGCCTGCCCACCTCTCCAGTCTCTCTCCTGCTTCTTCAGCTGGCACTCCTCCAGGGGACCCCCTCTGTTCCCCAATAATTGTTTTATACTTTCCTACTTCCATGCTTTGGTTCATGCTGTGCTTCTGCCCAGATACCCTCCCATGAAGCATCTGAGGTCCCTGTGATGCTGCCTCCATGACATGCTCCCTGCTCATTCCCTCTCTGCCGTGGGCTGAACACCCACTCTGTGCTCAGGCCTAGTTCTGTGGGACCTAGTCTCATCCCAGGGACGTGGAAATGTTGGGGGCTGGGCCTGCCCAGAGGAGGGGGTCTGAGAGGAAAGGTATGGACAGGCAAGGGTGGGGATCTCTGAGTTAAGATGACAAAGTGAGGCCATCACGGAATCACCCCACCCAACCCCACTGCTCCCCCCACTAATAAAATGAACAAAACCCAAAACAAAAACACTGCTACAAACTCACCAAGTCCAACCAACAAAAAAATGCTTTTTATAAACCTTGAAATGTGATAGCCAAAGGAAGTAACAGAAGATCCTGGTGTGATGAGTGAGTGGTATGTCTCCTAAAAGTAGCACTTGAGAAAAGGTGAGTCAACAAAACACCAAGAATTCTCACTAACGTCCTGTAAACTGAGAGAAGTGGAGTGCTGGGTGAGGAGGCAGGCAGGGAAAAGTCTGGGAAAACCCTTTGTAAAGTAGAAGCCCCTATGTTCCTCCATGAGGCCTCAGTACAAGCAAGAAGAGCTGCCATGGCATGACATGGCATCTCTCCCAGGGTATGGGACCAAGGTTGTGGGGGACAAGCCAAAGCCTACAGGAACCAGGTGGAGGTGGAACAAGATATCTAACGGTCTCAGAAGAGGGACAGCACTCAGGCCCCAAGAATGTCAGCAGGCAGCCCCAGCCAAGCCACCCTCAGGCCTTAGAAATGGGGGTGGATGGGTTTGAAAGCAACAGCCAGCCTTCAAACTGTAGCTTCCAGGGGAAGGTAGACTGGTCCTGACAAGACGGGGAGGGGCTCAAGGACCCACACCCCAGAGCAAGGAAAAGAATGGCATGGCCCTTAGGCACACAGACCGCAGTCAACATATAAGCAGGAAGGAGGGAAAGTGAGAAGAAAAGAAGAAGCAAGGGAGAGAGAGAAGAAAAGGAGCAAGGAAGACATAACGCAAAAATAGATGAAGAACCTACGCTAGAAGAAAATACGACTAAAGGAATAAAAGCAGACTCCTGGCAAATTCTTCCTGTTACAGAAGGCCTTATGAATTGTATGAAATCAATACAACAAAGAGCTCAAAGACAAGATGATAAAACAACAGAATAAGATGAAAAGGAAGATTAGAAAACCAAGGTAAAATTATTACCTTGGGGATGAAAATAATATCACTACAGATGTAAAAATAAACTAGAAAGAGCAAAACACAGACTAGATATGGCTAAAAATCAAAGTAATATTGTGTAGGAAAACACGTGTGATACTGAGAGTAAATGTGGTGGGAAAGATAAAGATATTGGCACAATTAGAGAGATGATAATAGACAGAGGACAAAGACAAGGTACCATAAACATTACTACCAGTAGCCCTAGTTTGGAACTAGTAGAGATTCCGAAAGTGGAACCCAAAAAGATATTAAGGTATAAAATATGGAAAATATTCCCCTGAAATGAAAGAACTGAATATTCAAATTGAAAAGACACCATATAACAGAAAAATTGACATTAAGACACATTGATTTAGTGACCAAACTTTGAGGATAAAGTAAAAATACTTCAAGTACGTAGGCAGAAAAAGCAAGTCATTTACAAGGGGGGAAATTCAATTTGATCTCAGGCTTCTCCAAGGTAACATTTGACAAAGGTAATGAAGCAATATCTACAAGGTTCTGAGGGTAAAAAAGTGTCACCCCAAACCATAATCAACAGAATGGTTGATCTCAATCACGAATTTGGGGGATAGAGAACTCATGAACCTTTCTAGAAAAAAACTACCCAAGGACAAAATCCAGTCAGCCAAAAGATTCGTTAAAAATCAGGAGCTGAGAAAGGGAGATACATGGTAAAAGAAGTGGTGGTGACATTACTTCCATTGAGGTTAAGATTAAACTTGTGGGAATTGGAGTTGCAGCACAGAATGTAAGTACAGTTGGCCCTTGAACAAGATAGGTTTGAACTATGTGGGTCCACTTAGACACGAATTTCTTTCAATAAAATTATACCACTTGTGCCTGGTATACACCTCTCCTGTCTCCTCTTCCACTTCTGCCACGCCTGAGACAGCAAGACCAACCCTGCCTCTTCCTCTTTCTCAGCCCACTCAATGTGAAGACAATGAAGATGAAGACCTTTATGATAGGCCAGGTGTAGTGGCTCATACCTATAGTCCTAGCATTCTGGGAGGCTGAGGTGGGAGGATTGCTTGAGGTCAGGAATTCAAGACAAGCCTCGACTGAAAAAAAAAAAAAATAGAAAAAGTTAGCTGGGTGTGGTGGCCAGCTACTTAGGAGGCTGAGGCAGGAGGATCACTTAAATCAGGAATTTGAGGTTGTGGTGAGCTATGATCACACAACTGCACTCTACCTGGGGTGACAGAGTGAGACTCTGTCTCAATTAAAAAAAAAAAAAAAGACTTTTATCATGATCCACTTCCATTTGATGAATAGTAAATGTATTGTCTCTTCCTTATGATTTTAATTTTTTCCTCTAGCTTACTTTATTGTAAGAATACAGTATATAAAGCATATAACATATAAAATACATGTTAATTGATTGTTTATGTTATTGGTAAGGCTTCTAGTCAACAGTAGGCCATTAGTAGTTCAGTTTTGGTGGAGTCAAAAGTTATACACGATTTTCTACTGTGCGAGGTGTCAATGTCCCTAACTCCCATGTTGCTGAAGGGTCAACTGTATAATAAATCCTGATAAAGTAAAAACAACATTGGCAACATAATCTGGAGCAGAGAGAAGGTGTGGATAAGGAGGGCAGAAGTATTAATCACGTTTTCTTTCATAGTTCAGAGTCAACTAATAGCATATAAAACTGAAAATAATGGTAAAAATCCTACTCCAATCTCTTAATCAAAATATTTTTTCTAAACTTGAGAGAAGCGTTTTAGGAATGACTATTTTTTTTTTTTTTTTTGAGACAGAGTCTCACTTTATTGCCCAGGCTAGAGTGAGTGCCGTGGCGTCAGCCTAGCTCACAGCAACCTCAAAACTCCTGGGCTCAAGCAATCCTGCTGCCTCAGCCTCCCAAGTAGCTGGGACTACAGGCATGTGCCACCATGCCCGGCTAATTTTTTCTATATATATTAGTTGGCCAATTAATTTCTTTCTATTTATAGTAGAGATGGGGTCTCGGTCTTGCTCAGGCTGGTCTCGAACTCCTGAGCTCAAAGGATCCGCCCACCTCGGCCTCCCAGAGAGCTAGGATTACAGGCTTGAGCCACCGCGCCCGGCCTCGGAATGACTATT
>VSMD01025727.1:0-15872 GCA_008750895.1 Mirza zaza | reverse complement strand
AGTATTTGCTGCAGCACTGTTTGTAGAAAGAAGCAAGCACTGAAAGCCACATAAAACGATGTCAAAAAGGACCAATGACATACATTAAGGAATACCATTCAAAGAAATACCATGCCACCATTTAAAACATCAAGTATTCCTAACGTGGAGTGCTGTTCAAGAGATTTAAGTGGAAAATGCAAGCTGAAAGAAACTTAAGGCAAAGACAAAAAAAGGTGTGAGTGTCTGATGCACGTATACGCTGATTTATGCACAGACTATTTCTGGAATGATACACTAAAAACTGCTAATAGTCATTGTCTGCAGGGGGAGGAGGGAGACTCACCCTTCCCCACCAGCCCTTTCATTTGAATTTTCCCCAGGAGCATGTGTGACATTTTTCTCCCCAAATTTATAGCTAATTAAAAAAATACATAACTTGAAAATTGCCAGTGATAGATATTCTAAGTGAAAAAAAGCAAGTTGTATAATAGCGTCTATAAATATGATTCCAGTGGTATATTTAAAAGAAAGAGTGTGTATGTATATGTGCATATTTATGGAAAATGTCTGGAAAAATATGTGTCACACTGTTAAAAAGTAGTTATTAGCTTTCTGATGAGATCATGAGCTTGGGGGGGTGAGCAAAAGGAATGAGGAAATTTAACTCTTTTACCTTCGCTTTGTACTGTTTGAACATTTGAAAGAGATTAGATGTTACTTCCATTTTAAATTTGAAAAGCTAAAATGAGAAAATAAGAGAAAGAATTGTCAAAGAAAACGGTCAGATACTGACCCACAGTACATGAGAAATGTGTGCCGTGTCTTTCCAGAGAAATCAAAGTCCCAAGAACATTCAAGGTAAATTTCTGCTTTTTGCCTCCTTAACAGTGAGATATCACACTGTACGTTATCTGGTGCTTTGGAGTTTTTCCCTCCCCTAAACGCTATTTGCTGGGACTGCTCCAAATGGCTTTTTTGAGGTGGCCCTGTTGGTGTCTTTGTTCCAGCTAGCCCGGCCCCCAGGGAAGCAGGAGCCTCTGCCTTCGGGGAGATGGAAATGCACTCCCAGCTTCCTAACTGTAGAGGCCGGGCTAGTTACAAACCAGGAGTCTTACTTGCATTTACTTTCCTGCCTTGCGCAGTTGAGCTGCACTTGAGTGACTCCATTAACAAGAATGAAGTTACTTAATGATAAAATCCTGGCTTGGGCTGTGTGCTGTGTTCTGTTCCGCTGCCATCGTGTGAACAGCCTTCTGTGGAAGTCGCATTTGATAGTCTGCCTCTCAAATACGCTCCCAGAGTTGGAGCAGCAGCTCAAACGGCATTTTTTTAAATGGGATGCCACGGAAATACCTTCTCCCTTCTCAATTAGCTCTAGGAAGCCCCCTGTTACATTTTCTTCTGCCTTAGGCATGTGTGGAAATGACACAGGAAAAAGAGACACTTCTGAGAAAATCATTCTAAAAACCTTTATGTGGATCCTGGTTTCCAGGAGCTTACACTGCAATTTCACCTACTGAAATAGGCATTTTGCAAATGGACACGATCTGCTTTCTGGGATTGATAGATAACAAACACTGAAGGTCAAATAACAGCCCTAATCATTTCTGCATGTGCAGTTTTCGGGCAAGGAAGTGCCGGGAACGAAGTTTACAATTTATCGAACTGGCAGCAGTTCCGGGCTTTGCTGTCTTCTGGGGCAGGGAGCTCTGGCTTCCACCACGTTGGATTTGGAGTCCCCTGCCCCGCTCCCCAAATCTCAACATGCCACTTATCACCTTATGAATTATTTTATTCGAGAGGGAGGGGTCGAGGTTTGGAGGCCAAATGTACGCAAAGAAGGATGATGACAGGACAACCTAGGATTTGTAACAGGAGGGAGAAGGTCACGCCCCATCATCCTCGGAGGCAGCCGGAATTCCCTGTTAATTATGACCCCCAAAAATGCAATGGCCGCGTTTGCAGGTATTTCTGAAAAAGCATTTAGATGCCTTTAAATTTAGGTGAGATGTTAAACTAGAGCAGGAATCGACTGTCTCTCAAGATGAAAGAAGAAACTACTGGCTATTGTCTGACCTCCCCAGTGCCTGATTGACTAGTAGAAATCGCATCTCCATGGGAACAGATAAATGTCTGCCTTTCATGCCGTGAAATAACCAACTCAGCCTGCAGAGCCTCACCAACCTAGCACTTTATTTGGGCGGCTGTAAGCAGCCTCTCCCTTTTCATGTTCAGCCAAATTATCTGCCAGAATTTCTTTTCAAGTCTAGGGGAAAGAAAAAAAAAAAAAAAAAAAAAGAGTTTCCTCCCTCCCTCCCCCTCCCCCCTTCTGTATGGAGTTAATTACTGTATTTTCATCTGGGAGGGTGGGAAAAAAAATACACACGGAGCTGAAATAGTACACAAAACAAGGCTGACGTCTTGTGTCTGCCTGTTGTTTATTAGCTTTCGGTGATTTTTAAAGGTATCCAAGTCTGCTGCTGTATTTGAGTCGTGCCAGTAGGGTGAGGAGACAGCAGCCTGAGAGGCAGGATCTGGGATCGGTTGGTTTTTGTTTGTTTTATTGTTTGTTTACTGTCGTGCCAGCGTGACCTCAGATAAGTGGTCAGCAGCTCTGTGTAATATTGTGACCTTAGAAATGGAGAGAATGGGGAAGGCTAGGGACAATTTCTGGGGAGTCTCAGGTATCTGCCTCCCCTCCCCCCAAAATCTCCAACATCTGCCATTTTAACTCTGTGATCAGCGATCCGGTGCTCTCTGCCAGCAAAGTTAGAGAACAGCTCTCCCGAGAGCAGGGGCTTTCTCGGTGGTTCCAGACACTTCAGCTTCTGTTCCTGGTTAAAAATATCACCGGAAACAGCATTTTTCGATGATATTACAACACTTCCAGTCCAGTTTCTGAATCAGAGGGGGGGGAAAAAAAGCAAAAAGAAAAGGATCGAGGTGAAATATTATATACACATACTTATACAAATATCTATATATTCCTCAACACGTAAGTTCAAACTCTCAGGAGGAAAACGTCTTAGCCTGCTTGGGTCTCCAACTGGGCACAGGAACGGGGGCAGGTTCTTTATTTTATCGGCTTCCATTTGCCCAGCCCTATTCTTCCCTCCTTTATCATCGAAGCTATTTGTGCCTTTGTCTTTCTCCTCTTCCTCGGCACATCCACCCACCCACCCAACAAGTCTGAGCAGGAAACGTTTAAAGCCCAGTGAACTGCAAACCCACTAGGCATTTTTAAAAGAGTCCGGGTTCAAGATACCTGCAGGTATCTGTTGATGTAAGCAATCAAGTCTCAATTCCAGCTCTTCCGTGGACGTGATTCCTGAATATCGAAGCCCCAGTGGTCTTTATCTGGACCAGCTGCTTCTGATGTCGGGAAGGAATGTGGCACATCAAGTGTGTGAACACTGCCTCTATTGTGTCCAAACAGGCTGATTGAAGCCTGGATAATTGGCATGTAACCTTCTCTATTAATAGTGCAGACAGATATGTGAATTAGCTGAATCCCTCCAACATATGCCATGCATTAGCTAAAGGGACTTACAATTCTCCCAATATCTTGGCTATTACACCAATAATTAGGCTTTAGAACTTGATAACTTCGGGGGGAGGAAATCAATAAATAATGGGGAAGTTGAGCACTCCTTCTGTATAAGAAGTGATCCTGTGATATTACTGTAAGTCCAGCACTGAGCGTGGTCTTCACTGGTTGAGAGTTTGGGGCTTTTCTGTGTGTGTGTGTGTGTGTGTGTGTGTGTGTGTGTGTGTGTGTGTGTATGTTGCTGCAACTGAGTCTCCGGAGGAGATTGTCATATCTGGGAGCCTTTGTTTAGCTTCTGCACCAATCAAGGTATAGGAATAGCAGAGGACATTTGTCATGTTCTGTGTGACTATCTCTTAAAGGAATGTGCCCTGCTGTGGTTTGAGACAGTGAAGGAAGCTACTTGGAAGGGTACCTTGCTACATACTTGCTATCTTGTAGCCTTAATTCCTAAGACTACAGGAAGTACTTTGGGCTCATGGTTAAGAGCGCGAACTGCAGCCAGACTGCCCGGGGTTTAAGCACAGCTCTCCCACATACTAGCTTGTGAACTTGGGCACCTTGTACAACTTCTCTGTGCCTCAGTTTTGTCATCTGGAAAATGGGGAAAATAGTAATTCCTACCCCCATTGGGACTTTGTAAGGATTAATAAACTGTTATTTATCAAATGTTCAGAACAGCACAGAGTATAAATAAGTACTTCTCATTTAATAAATATGCATTGAAAGTGTTTTTCAAACTGCAGGTTATGACCTGTCAATAGATCGTAAGTTCAATTTAGAGGGTCACAGCTGTTGTTCTTTTTGTTTGTTTGTTTGTTTTAGAATAGAATAGAATGAGACATAAAAAGGGTAACTACTGTTTTGTGAAACTTTTTGCTCTACATAAGTGTGTGTATGTGTATGTGTACATACTGGGTCCCAATGTAAAAATGTATTTCTCTTAGTGGATCAAGTTAAAAATTTTTTTGAAAAGCTTGCAATCGAATCATTTAAAACCAGTCTGGGCACAGTGGCTCATGCCTATAATCTTAGCACTTTGGAAGGCTAAGGTGTGAGGGTCTCTTGAGGCTGGAAGTTTGAGACCACATCTCTAAAAAAAAAATTTAATTTAAAAATTAACAAGGCATGGCAGTGCAGGCCTGTAGTCCTAGCTACTTGGGGGGCTGAGGCAGGAAGTTGAGGTGGGAGGATCGCTTGAGCACTAGAGTTACAGGTTGCAGTGAGCTGTGATTGTGCCAGTGTACTCAAGCCTGGGTAACAGAGACCTTGTCTCAAATAGTAGTAACAATTTAAAACCTGGAAACAAGCTAAATACATAAATGGATTTGTTAAATAAATTATACTATCTCCATACAATGCATTATCAGGCAGTTGTAAATAGAAAAGAGAACAATTTCCAAGTGCTGATTTGTACTGATCTCTCAGAAATATTATTCTGTAAAAATAAAAGGCATGGTAGTATGAGAGTATATGTGTTACAATTCTATTTATATAAATAAAAAGGAAGCCTTATTTGGGGTTGGTTTGTTTTGATAACATCAAACCTCATTCTGCTGGCTGTCAGACCCTGTGCTGGCAGAGTCTGGTGTCTCTTCTGGGGTTGACTTCCTCAGTGATTTGCGCCACCAGCTTGAGTGAGCCAGAACGCTGGGAGCCACTGTTACTATGTTTCTGTATGTTACTCACCACACATCCTTTGTCAGATGTATAGTTTGCAAATATTTTCTTGCATCCTGTAGGTTGTCTATTGACTCTTGATTATTTCCTTTACTGTGCAGAAACATTTTGACTTAAATAAGTCTCATTTATTTATCTTTCTTGTTGCTGTGTTTGCTTTTGGGGTCTTAGTCATAAAATTCTTTGCCTAGTCCAATGTCCAGACATTGATCCCTTTTAATGACCAAATATCTTATCACCAGCAAAAAAGGGGAATAGGAAACAGGCTTGTATTTTGTGTAAACGGTAGATTCCACTTAAACCTTTACATTGAACATTCTCAATATCTACCCATTTCGATCAATCATTTGCAACACTTTTCGTAGACAGTGACAGGCAGTGTATCTGTTAGCTTTTGTCACCATAATAAACCACCCCAAAGCTTGGTGGCTAAAAACAACGATTTGTTTATCTCACAACTTTATGGGCTGGCTGAGTGGTTCTTCTGATCTGGGCCCGTTGTCTGGTCTCTGCTGAGTTTGCACATGCGACTGTGGTCAGCCGGTGGCTAGACTGAGATGGCCTCCCCGCCATGTGTGGTGGTTGGAGACTGTCATCTTGGGTGACAAGCAAATGAATGCATGTCTCTCGTCCTGCAACAGGCTACTAGCTCCTTCACATGATGGACATCCAAAGGTTCCCATGAGAAGTAAGAGGGCAAACCCTATCATGCAAGTACTGGGGAAGCAAAGGCTTCAACACAAACAAATGTGCCTCCTTCACATTTGCTTACCACATGTTGGCCAAAGCAAATCTCATGGCCCCGCCCAGATTTAAAGGGTAAGAGGCAGACTCCACCCATTAGTGGGAGGGGCTACAAAGGCACATTGCACGCTGGAATGGGAAAAATTCTTTCAGTCCATCACAGGTGGCATGGAGGACTTTTATTTTCTTTTGGCCAATATTCAATTATTTCATTTGCTCACCTTTTTGAATGTTGGTCCTCTTATCTATAAAATGATGATGAGAGGCCAGGCACGGTGGCTCACTCCTGCAATCCTAGCACTCTGGGAGGCTGAGACAGGAGGCTCACTTGGAGCCTAGGAGTTTGAGGTTGCAGTGAGCTATGATGACACCACTGCATTCTGGCCAAGGCCACAGAGCAAGACCCTGTCTCAGAAAAAAAAAAAAAAAAAAAAAGATTTTGAGGATGATAACTAAACCTGAAGCAGTATTTAAAGATTAAAAGTAATATACCAAAATATAAAGCACATAACCAGACAGATAGTTAACAACGACTATTAGTTCTCTCTCTGGTGCTCTCTCTCTCTCTCTCTCTCACCCTCTCACCCCAAGAAAAGGCATTATATATAGTGGTTCCAACCACAGTTTTCTTATACTGGGTACAGTGCCATGTGCCTGTAGTCCCAGCTACTCAGGAGGCTGAGGCAAAAGAATCCCTTGAGCCCAGGAGTTCAAGTTCAGCCAGGACAACATAGCAAGACTATCCCACCACCTCTAAATAAATAAATTAATTAATGTTTAAATAAATTAAATATTTTTAATGGGGTTTTCTTATTAGGGAAGGAAAAACATGAGCAGATAACTGGTGTAGTCTCCTTCACAGGGGCTATCAAAAATGCCAAAGTGCCTTCTGTTTGGGCTCTCACTCAGAGTCTCAAGCCCTTGATACAACTCCTCATGTCTTTCTTTTTTTCCCTTTTATTAAATTGAGATCTAATTCACATGCCATAAAATTTATCCTTTGAAAGTGTACAGTTCAGTGGGGTATATTCACAAAGTTGTGGCACCATCCACATTGTGGAACAATGGATTGTGGAACAATTCCAGAACAGTTCCATCACCGCAGAAAGAAACCTTGTGTGTATTGGTAGGCATCCCCCATTCCCCTAATCCCAGCCCCTGGAAAACACGAATCCACTTTCTGTCTTTATGGCTTTGCTTCTTCTGAACATTTCATGTAGAAGGAATTATACAAGAGGTGGCCCTTTGTGACTGGCTTCTTTCAGTTAGCACAATGTTTTTAGGATTCCTCTGTGTTGCAGCATGCATCAGTACTTACCTCTCTTTTGTTTCCAAATCATATTCCATTATGTGAATGGTCCACTTTTTGTTTATGTATTAGTTGGTGGACATTTGGGCTGTTCTCACCTTTTGCCTCTTATGAATAGTGCTGCTATGCACGTTCATGTACAGGTTTTGTATCAACATCCATGTTTTCAATTCTCTTGGGTCTATACCTAGGAGTAGAATTGCTGGGCCATATCTTATCTCTATATTTAATTTTTGAGGAGCTGCCAAACTGATCTCCAACATGGTTGCACCACTTTGCATTCCCACCAGCAGTGTAGGAGTGTTCCAGTTTCTCCACATTCTCACTAACACTTGTTAATATTCCCATCTTTTTTTTATTACACCCATCCTAGTGAGTCTGATTTATTATTTTTTTCAATTTGCTTTCCAACACCCTAACAAATGGTCTTTATTTATTTACCTATTTTTGTGGTTCTCTATTTGAAATCCTCGTGACAGCTATGGTTTAACTTCCCAGAAAAATGGTGCATGTGCACATAAAAAATTGGCCTGTGATTTCAAGGATTTCATAGATCTCTCCAGAAACCATCCATATATTATCTAGCGGATCCACGGACCCCAAGTTATGATTAAAAGATCCCAGTGGGGAAAAAAATGGCTGATTCAGACAGAGACATGAAGCGATGAGGAAGGCCATGGCCCAGCGCCTTACTCAAGGACTTGGCCAGGAAGGAGGCAGAGAGTTCCAGCTGCAGTTCTCGGGCATCACGAATCTTACTAGGGGTTCTTATCCAGTTGTAGCCTTAATTGAATCATTTAACCTCTTTGAGACTCTTTAAAGAGTTTCCTCGTCTATATAATGGAGATAATGCGACCTCCCTCAAGTTGATATTGTTAAAAGGATTAAATGAAATAATGCAAGCCATGTCTGCACGAGGTTACAATCGTTAATGTTATCATCGTGTAACCAGTTCCCCTAGGTACCAGGGCTGCTGCCCTTATAGCAGTGGCAGCCACAGGTCAAATTCGACCCTGTGTTCTTTGACCCACAGAGTGTTTTTATAAATGGGGAAATTCTCCTATTAAAATGTACATTTTCAGCTTCCATAGAAAAATCGGAAGGTCTGAAAATTAGAAAAAAAAATTTTTTTAATTAGATAAACTAACGCTAAGATCATAGTCTCAAAGGGCATCAAGAGCTGGAGAAGAGTAGCATCTGCCCACGTCAAGGCACCACAGTTCACTGCAGTCGACACTCTCCCTATTGCATTACATTTGGTCTACTTCACCCGTATCTTGCCCTGGTGGGCATTTGAATTTGCCACTCAGGATCTCAGCAGGAAATAGATATCAGCCTAAAATAGGGTTAGTATCTAAGGAGAGTTGAGGCCGGGTGTGGTGGCTCACGCCTGTAATCCTAGCACTCTGGGAGGCCGAGGCGGGAGGATTGCTCAAGGTCAGGAGTTCGAAACCAGCCTGAGCAAGAGCGAGACCCCGTCTCTACTAAAAATAGAAAGAAATTAATTGGCGCCAACTAAAAATATATATAGAAAAAAAAATTAGCCGGCCATGGTGGCACATGCCTGTAGCCCCAGCTACCGGGGAGACTGAGGCAGAAGGACCACCTGAGCCCAGGAGTTTGAGGTTGCTGTGAGCTAGGCTGACACCATGGCCCTCTAGCCTGGGCAACAGAGTGAGACTCTGTCTCAAAAAAAGTAAATAAATAAAGAGAGTTGAACAAAGGGAGGATCTCAAAGATGTGATGAGGGTTAAAGGACAGGAGCAAGAGATGATGGACAGCCTGGGGCAAATAACTACATCAGGGAGCCATCGCTGCCCCCAGGCCAGGAAGGCAAAGGCAGGGTGTGGTTCCCAGCACCTGAAGAAAGCAGCTATAGGGAAAGACACCTGGTCAGAGCTTTGACCTTCAGTGGAGAGAAGCAGCCAACCTGGGGCAACCCAGCAGAAAGGGAACTTGGGAAATAAACGTTCCTACCTCTCATCTCCTGCAGACTCCTCCCGCAGGCCAAACCCAGCTGGGAACCGCAGAGCAGGGAAATCCATTAATGCAGTCCAGAGGGGGCAGCCACTGAGCTGAGAACACAGGGTAGGAGAGGAGATCCAGAGGAGGAAATGAAAAAAATATTTACATGCTGTCATTAATTTTTAAATTCTTTCTATTATTATTATTATTGGCTATTAGTATTAATAATAACAAGCAATAGCCAACACACCCTCTTCAATACTCCTATTTTAGATACCAGGTCCTCAATAAAATATTTTTAGACCATTTTTCCACCCAATGATGCAATTGAACTCCTTCTTTGTTTCTCCCCACTACACCCCATTCATCTCTCTATTTTCCACCCAACACTGTTTTACACTCGATTGTTCTCCAGGCTGCCTCTGCCCTTTCTGCCATGGTGGCTCCGCAGACAAGAACCGTCTTACTCATCTCAGAAGTCCCAGAACCCAGCACCCAGCCCAAAGTATCATAACTATCAAAAACCCAGAGGTTATGGGTGGATTTCCTTGTATTGTTCTAGCAACAAAGGGAAGGCCTGAAGAGTAAGGGGTGAGTAAGAAATGTCATTACCACATCACTACAGTACTACAACAGCCTTATTTGAGAGAAATGAATGATCTCACTAGATCAACAAAATTATGATAGTGGCAGTACCAATAATATTAACTTTTTTTTTTAACACTTACTATGTGCCAGGCACTTTATATATGCATTATTATATTTAAGTCTTTCAACAATATCATAAATCATATAATATTATCCTAATTTTTCAGGGGAGGAGACTGAGGCATTAGAGAGTGTGAATAATTATCCAAGGTCAGTAGTGGAGTCAGGATTTGACACCTAGATCTGACTGGTGGATTCAAAGTCTTCAATCATAAATACTGCCTCTTTCTTATGAAATGTACTTAATGTACTATTACTTCCAGCACTTTTATTTCCAGTACTTCCAGCTTACAGCGGGACTATACATCTGTTATACTTATGAACATATATTGGAATTTTATTGGGGCAGCAAGTAGAGACCCAATTTAAGCAGTGGTTTAAGCATGTAAGGGTGGTTTCCTCTATATAACAAGTCCGGAGGTCAGCCACTGCGGGCTTCAGGTCATTGGCTCAAAGATGCAAAGGCTCAGGTTTCTAGCATTTTCTTGGGCTTGCCTGCTTAGTCACAAAATTCTCTCTTGAACTTGAGCAATCATTCCCATGTTCCAGGCAAGAATAAAGAGAAAGATAAAAGGCAAAATGTCACCTGCCCCCTAAATAAGGCCTCTTTACAGAGCATTCCCAGATATCTCATCTAGATCCTCTTTCGTTTTAAGAATCACTCCTATTAGCAAACAAAACTAAAATATAGATCTATTTAACTGGGGACATTGGTGGTCCCAACAGTATGAAGGCTCTACTCTTAAGGAAGAGAAGTGGTAAGTTGGCAATTAACATTCTCTGCCACACTTCCAGTATGTGTTTATATCTGCGTATTCATATCTATGTCTTTAAATATTTATGCTTTAAATATATAGCAAACTAGGCCCACTGCCTGTTTTTGTAAATAAAGTTTTATTTATTTTTTGTTTGTTTGTTTTGAGACAGAGTCTCACTTTGTTGCCCAGGCTAGAGTGAGTGCCATGGCATCAGCCTAGCTCACAGCAACCTCAAACTCCTGGGCTGAAGCAATCCTCTTGCCTCAGCCTCCCGAGTACCTGGGACTACAGGCATGGGCCACCATACCCGGCTAATTTTTTGCATATATATTTTTAGTTGATCAATTAATTTCTTTCTATTTTTGGTAGACATGGGGTCTCGCTTAGGCTGGTTTCGAACTCCTGACCTTGAGCAATCCTCCGGCCTCAGCCTCCCAGAGTGCTGGGATTACAGGCGTGAGCCACCACGCCCGTCCTGTAAATAAAGTTTTATTGGAAAACACCTATGCTCACTCATTGACATACTGTCTATGGCCACTTTCACACTACAAAGCAGAGTTCAGTTAATGGCTATAGAGGGCACCTGACCTGCAAATTCTAAAATATCTGTTTTTTAAAAAGTAGTTAATATCTAGCTATTTACAGAAGAAGTTTGCCAACCCCTGTTTTACTCTATCCCTTTTAGTCTTTGGAAAAACAAATTGTGCCTCCCTGTGACATTTGCTGAAATGAGAATAGACCCAAATCTAATACACGAGCCCATACGCTATCCTCAGTCTTGATTTCAGTGTGTCTTTTCCCTGAGATCTGCTGCAACGTCTGAGCGATTCAATGTCATTTTTCAATATCTCTCACGACAATGGCAATCATTTTCACTAAAGAATAAACATACTTTCAATTCCAGATGCCCGGAGACGTTCCAAAAGACTCACACACGGAAACAATCTAAAATTATTCAGCTTTGTCCTCTATGGAAATAGCCCCATTCAAAGGCAACTTTGTATTTGTTGAGATAATTACAAGTTTGATAAGTGCAAATTATCTTAGGAATAATTTCCGTGAAGAATTATGCACGCATCTAGAGCACTGGTTGAAGAATATTTTATAGCAAATCTCTATAGATTGAGACAAATCAAAAATATTTATGTACCTGTAGGCACATAAAAATCTGCATGCTAAGCTCTCATTTGCCTCTCAATACAGGACAGACATATATTTTGCAAGGGATTTGCACCCGAATGACTCTCATAATTCAGGACATTTCTGTGTATCAACTTACTGGCATTGTCATATGGCTATATCATATACAGTTTATAGTTCACTCAACCTGCTAGCTCCAAAATTGTGTTTCTTGACAAATTCAGAATCTGAGAGGAAATTCACAACATATCAAATTTTGTGGACAGTTAGACATTTTTAATACTTTATGTAACACTATTTTAAATTCATATAATTCAGATTTTCATAATGTGGATCACACTGTATTTAATTAGAATTTATGGCTCCCAGAAAAACGGAGGATGCAAACTGGATGCTGAAATGCTTCTGAGAGACTTACCTGTCCTTATAGCACAGGATTTCTCAAACGTGGCACTTTCGACCTTTGCAGCTAGGAAATGTTTTGCTGTGAGGGGCTGCTCTGTGCATGGTAGCATGCCTGCCCTCTACCCACTAGGTGCCAGTAGCCACAATGTCCTCCTCCCCCATGTGACAACCACCAAAAATATCTCCAGATATTGCCAAATGTCTCTTGAGAGGAAAAATTGCCCCTACCGTGTTTCCCCGAAAATAAGACAGGGTCTTATATTTATTTTTCCTCTAGAAGACACTCTAGGGTTTTTTTTTCAGGGGATGAGTTATTTTTTTTTAAGTATGGTACAACAATCTACATTTATTCAAATAGGGTTAAGTCATCTTCTTCTGGAACATCATCATAACTCTCCAAACCCCGAATTCCATCCTGAGTTTCTTGCGACTCTATTTCCTTTAGAACCATTGGCCCCAATCTCTCATGTCGAGCAATAGAGTTCTCGCGGGGCAGATGAGAAGGGCTGCTCGTCGTCTTTACTGTTCCACCACGAAACGCATGGGTTGTGCAGATGCGCTGCATAGCCATCCCTATCACTAGGTCTTATTTTCGGGGTGGGGCTTCTATTGTGCAAATGCTTAGAAATCCTGCTAGGGCTTATTTTATGGGTAGGTCTTATTTTGGGGGAAACACAGTAGTTGAGAATCACTGCTATAGAGCACTTCATCCAAGAGCATTTTTTTTTTTTGAGACAGAGTCTTGCTCTGTTGCCCAGGCTAGAGTGCTGTGGCATCAGCCTAGCTCACAGCAACCTCAGACTCCTGGGCTCAAGGGATCCTCCTGTCTCAGTCTCCTGAACAGCTGAGACTACAGGCATGCGCCACCATGCCCGGTTAAATTTTTTTCTATATATATTTTTAGTTGGCCAATTAATTTCCTTTAATTTTAGTAGAGACAGGGGTCTCACTCTTGCTCAGGCTGGTTTCGAACTCCTGACCTTTAGCGATCCTCCTGCCTCGGCCTCCCAGATTGCTCGGATTACAGGTGGGAGCCACCGCACCCGGCCCATCCAAGAGCATTTGTTTTGGACACAGAGCCAATCCTCCGCTATTTACTAGCTGTAGGGATTAAGGCATAATTCAATTCCTGTGGACCTGTTTTCACTCTGGAGCCTGTACATAATTACAGTTTTACCTATAAGGTTGATATGGAATTAAAGTCAACAATACATGTGTCTTAACCTGCTCCGGCTACCATAACAAATTACCACAGAGCAGTTGACAACAATAGAAATTTATTTTTCACTGTTCTGGAGGCTGGGAAGTCCAAGATCCAGTGTCTGGTGAGGGCCGGTTTTCTGGCTTGCTGTGTCCTCAAGTGGCAGAGAGAAAGCGAGAGAGAGAGAGAGAGAGAGAGAGAGAGAGAGAGAGAGAGAGAGCGAGCGCGAGCGAGCGCGCGCTCCCTGGTGCCTCGTTCTAACAAGGCCACTAATCCTATCAGATAAGGGCTCCACTTTTATGACCTCATTTAACCTTAATTACTTCCTTACTCCAAATACAGTCACATTGGGGTGAGAGCCTCAACATATGAATTTTGGGGGGGGGGAGCGGAGGGCAAGGGGACAAAATTCAGTCCATAGCAACATGCGAAACAATAACTTCTCAACACATGGCAGCTAGTGTCATTTTATTAGTAGTATTAATCAGCAGTCTGTCTCTGCAGCTTTGCGAGCAGCTCAGACCATTGCCCCTATTTTGACGGATATGAAAAGCTCGTGAGCTAATGAACAAGGCTTCCTTTCCAAGTGAAATGAAAAATTGGACTGTATAAGCCATCATCGTTTACCAAGCCAAGAAGAAAAGATGTGTAAGAACATTTTTAAATGCCGAAAGACCAAAAAAAAAAAAAAAAAAAGCCCTCTTCTCCCAGTGGCGGACAGAGGAAATGGATAAGGAAACGTCTTTCTGGAGACTGATGTGAGCACTTCAAGGGAAACGACCTCTGCTTTGACCCCTGGGATGACAGGTGAGCGCCGATCCGTGCCGAAGCCAACGCGGGGTCTCCTGGTGCCTGCAGTGGAATGAACATGCTGGCTCTTGAGACAAAGGAGCAGGCAGGTGGCTACCAGCTCCAATTATTTTCAAGTCGTTTCTCAAGTGTGCAAACTCTCTGGGTCCTATGTCTGCCTCCCGCTTGCAGGAGGTTATTACTGCCAGAGGAGCCACCTGAAGCATGCCCTCTCGCCCCTGTGGTGCCGGGGAAGGGGGCCCCCTTGCACATGGCATCTCCCAAACAGGATGCTGGAGCTTGAGAAACACGTTTGACCACCTCTCAAGTCTTGAAGGAAAATTCAGCTGAGATTTGCTTTTCACTTTCTCTAAAATGTCTGAGTAACTCACACACACACACACACAAACAAAAGAATGCACAAGGTTATTTATTGCAGCACTGTTTGTCATAGCAAAGGAACGGAAGTGATTTAAGTGCTCATTCACAGGAGACCGGTTACATAATTTGATATGTTGAGAGGAATACTGTGCAGCAATGAAAAATGAATGAGGAAGTACTTCACAGATATGAAGCAACCTCCAGAATACACCGTGAAATAAAAACAAACAAAAATGTATACAATACACAACACAGAGATTGCATCTGTGTTCCTAGACTAACTCTGAAAATATATATGGGAAACTTGTAACCTCAGTTTTCTCCAGGAAAGGGAATTGGTCACTTGAGACTGGATTTGGAGGGAGACTCAACATCCTTTTGTACCTTAACCAATTTGGTGTCAAGTATTCATTTTTGTTAAATAAATTTAACAGGTTTTAAAAGTTTAAATAATTTAAAAGTTTAAAAGTTTTTAAAAGTTTAAATAATAGCCCTCAAAATAAAATGTATGATTAGGTATTATAATATTTATTCATCTTGATGGAGGATGTGAAACATGCTTTTTCTTTTTTTTTTTTTTTTTTTTTAGAGAAGGGGTCAGTCTGGTCTCAAACTCCCAGCAGCGTCCCAGCTCAGCCTGCTGGGATGCCTGGGTGGCCAGTTTCTCTGCGTGGACCTTGCTACATGCAAGCTGAGGACATCAGAGCAAAACGGAGACACTGTGGGACACCTGGGTTTTCCCTGAAAAACCCCTTTCCAGAGCAGGTTCTATGGAATTCAAGCTGACGTCCACGCTCATGACACAACCCTTAAAAAAAAAAAAAAACTTTATTTGCTGTCGTTGTTGTCTTTGCTCATCCAGCTCCTTTGTTCTGTTTAGAAATGAAGACTCGGAGGCCCAGAGGAGTTGAGCAACTCGACCCAGTTCACACGGCCAGTTGGTGAGCAAGTGGGTAGTTCATTTCCAAGCTGCACAAACTAGCGGGAATGCTGCCAAATAACAGGGTTTTAAGTTGGCAAAGGGCCTTCATCTTGGCCCCTTTGACCTCAGACAAAGTGCCCGAGAGGCTGAGTGGAGTGCCCTGGGGCCACTTTCCTTTCCCAGCCTGTGCCCTGGAGCGTTCTGCTCTGCTAAATGCCCGAGGGAGGCCGCTCGGCCAGCCACAGCCCATCTGGACCTGTGCAATGGGGGGTCCCTGTGAAACCCTTGGGAAGGAGGGAGGGAGGGAGGAAAGAGAGGAAGGAAGGAAGGAAGGGAGGGAG
>VSMD01025726.1:0-30622 GCA_008750895.1 Mirza zaza | reverse complement strand
TCAAGAGTTCGAGACCAGCCTGAGGAGCAAGAGTGAGACCCCGTCTCTACTATAAATAGAAAGAAATTAATTGGCCAACTAATATATATAGAAAAAATTAGCCGGGCATGGTGGCACATGCCTGTGGTCCCAGCTACTCGGGAGGCTGAGGCAGGAGGATCGCTTGAGCCCAGGAGTTGGAGGTTGCTGTGAGCGAGGCTGACGCCACGGCACTCACTCTAGCCTGGGCAACAGAGCGAGACTCTGTCTCAAAAAAAAAAAAAAAAAGAACAAGCCAACCATCACTCTACTGCCTTCATATGGATTTTTAACAATCTAAGAGAAAAAAAGTAAAAAAAAAAAAAAAAAAAAGACAAATCACCATGAACTTTTTCTTCTTCCCCATTCTTAAAAAGAACTACCAGAAATTGCCCTCTTTAAGTTTCTAAAAGTTTTGCGAGTTTCGACAAATTAGGGAACCCAGTTCTCACATCTCACCGGTTACACGCTCCCGGGCTTGGCTGCTCACACAACCCAGGATCAACTCTCGGGGCCCAATCCTATAAACGGTGTCGATAACCTGCGCCGATCTGGATTCAACGCGGTTTCCGACACGGAGATAAGACGCGTCTGGAGAATGTGTCGGTAGTTATTTCCAGCTGCTTATCGTCCCTGGAAGGCCCGTGCGAACACTTGGCACCACCGAGCAGGCATTAATCCGCTCTGTGGCACCACCGGGTGCAGTAATCCCATGCATTGAGGATGCTTTAGAAAATCGTTTGCAAGTTGCTGATGCACTGGGATGATTTTAGACAATATGAGTCTTTTACAGCAAATAAATGTTTGGAATTGGTGACACTGAAAAATAGTAGCCTGAACACGGTTTTATTTTTTACCTGTTTGGGTATGGGGCAGTGTGGGAGGAACTGCTATAATCCTAACGTTGTGAGCTTAAGCTTTGTGTATTATTTTGGTTTTTACCGTAGCAGGAGGGTGTTCTAAGGTCTCTATGAGCCACATCTGGACTTTTGTGTCTCTATGTTCTATGTGTCTCTATGAGCCACATCTGGACTTTTGTGTCTCTATGTTCTATGTGTCTCTGAGCCACCTATGGACTTTTCCATCATCAATATACAAAAGTGCTTACTGCTGCATGTGGCAACAGACTCTAGATTTCTGAATAAAAAGGACAATAATAAAGGCTGTATGAATGAAAAAAAGAACTGTGACTTTAAAAAGGTAAAAGTTTATTTCTGCCTCATGTAAATGCTGTCTAGTGCGCTAAGCATTCCAGGGCTAGAACTGCACCTCCCTGACCAGGAGGTAACCTGACCCTTTCCATTCTTTTCCCATGGCTGCCCTTAAAGCATCCTCACACAACACAGAGGCTGCAACAGCTCCAGACATCACATCCAAAAATCCAGCCAGCAGGAAGGATGAAAGACTTAAAAGATCCAATGACACTCTACAAAAAAGACACCTGCAGCACTCGAATGTTTTATAGCAGCACAGTTCATAATTGCAAAGTTGTGCAAACAACCCAAGTGTCCATCAATTCATTAGTGGATTAATAAAATGTGGTGTATGTATACCATGGAGTACTATTCAGCTCTAAGAAACAATGGTGACACAGCACACCTTGTAATTTCCTGGTTAGAGCTGGAACCCATACTGCTAAGTGAAGTATCCCAAGAATGGAAAAACAAGCACCACATGTACTCACCAGCAAACTGGTATTAACTGAGCAGCACCTAAGTGGACACATAGGAACTACATTAATTGGGTATTGGGTGGGTGGGTGGCGGGGCGGGTATATACACACATGATGAGTGAGATGTGCACCATCTGGGGGATGGTCATGCTTGAAGCTCAGATTTGTGGGGGGAGGGGGGGCAAAGGCATTATTTGAAACCTTAAAATTTGTAACCCCATAATGTGCTGAAATAAAAAAATAAAAAATAAAAAAAAAATAAGAGGCACTTGCTTTTCGAGGATAGTTCTGGAAATCTCCCGTTGACACTTTCACTTGCCGAGTCACATGGCTACCATCTAGCTACAAGAAGTGCCAGGAAGCGCGGTTTTTACCCCAGCTGGCTATGTGCTCAGTTTAAACTGGGGATCTATTTTAAAGGAAGGAGAACAAATATCAGAAGACTAACCATAGTCAGGGTCCCACACACTTTTAGTCATAGCCCCACTGTGGACAAGTCTCGTGTTTTAATATCATCACCACCACCATCATCGATCTTTGACTCGCGTTGGCCCCAGTGACCCTTACAACCGTCCTCCTCCGGAACAGGACTCCCACCTCCCTATCACCACTGAGGGACCTCGAGCCCAGAGACCGAACCGCCCCAGGTGGCACACTGCGTAGCACTCGCCTATTCTCACCTGGAGGAAGAACAGCTCACCTCCACAGATAATTACTCTGTCCCCGCTGGGAACAGCCATGACCTTCCTGCCTTCCCGGGCGTTTTCAGGTGAGCAGACACGTCTCCAAGGGGAAGCCCAGGGTTTACAACTTAGCTCACAGAATCTTTCGGGCCCCGCAGGCTTTTGTTCAAAAATCAGATGTTAACCTTTAAAAAATGGGAGGTTTTGCGTAGAGATCTGGATGCCTGCTTGTTCTCGGGAGAGAGGAGATTCAGGAACCCCAGGCCCTCGTCCCCCGACGGCGACCATTCCGGAAACCGAGGCGCCACCGTCGCCTCTAAGCCAGGGCGCATCTGCGTGGGGACCGTTGCTGTCACCTGGCCGCCTCACCACCACCTGCTGCTTCAGCTGCCTGGCTCCGTGGGCATCCGTGGGAACGGGGAGGGTCTCAAGACAGAGAGCCGTGCGGCAAGACAAGGCTGTGATCGCCGGATGTCAGGCTGCGGGAGCCCCCACTGCACCTGGTACGTAGATAAATAACCGAAAAGGACCGCAGGGCTATTAATCTGGTACCTTTTAATGCCGTTAAATGGAAGAGAAAATTGAAACAGTGGCTGGGATCTCTCTTTGATCTACAGCAAAGGGATGTTAATAACCGTGTTTCCGGGGAGAGAGCTGATTAACACGGAACTTAGCAGTGTTCCAGTAACAGCCATTGTCAGGCACGCTCATAGTAAATTAATTTCTAACGAGCTCCCGAACACTGGAGCGAGAGGACGGTGTTGGTTGCTATGGCCGTGCGCGCTGCGGGGAAGTGATAGCAGCTTGAGCTCTGCGAGCTTAAAGGCATATTGTGGGGTGACAGAGTGAATGACAACAGGTTATTGTGTTTAGTCAAAAGGTTTGTTGTAAGACTTTTTTTTTTTTTTTTTGGATCTATAAAATTCTAAGATCAGGGTTTGGTTTTTAAGTGTCTTAACAATCCTACAGACACCAACACAGAAATCGCCACGTTTCTTTTCCCTGGCCTTTTATGTCTAAATGTTTAAGCGGCTCATCTGTCTTAATCTATGGGAGTGTCGTGATCTTTCTTGACTTGTGTGTCATAGAAATAGCTCCAAAAGGGGGCAGACTCCGCAAAGCAGGCCGAGAAAACTCTCACGACGGTTGGACATGAGGCACATTTGCTGAGCGTCTTATTTGGAGCACCCAAAACAAGCAACTCCTAACATATTTCAAGTCATGTTGTACTTAAATTTTTGCCATTTAAAAAGTGACTGCCAAATACGATGGCTTATACAACACACAAGTTTTTTTTGTTTTTTTTTTTTCCTTCACATTTAGAGAATCCTAGGTTACTAGGGCAGTTCTGAAACTCAGTATGTGGCTCCCACCACTGGATCCAAAGCGGCTGCTACAGTTCCCACCATCACATCTACATCCCAGCCAGCAGGATGCAAAGAACCAGGGAACACGCATTTACCCTTTTTAAAGGCCTAACTGGTCCATCAATTGCCTCTCACGTTTCACCGGCAGGAGCTTAATTGCCTGGCCTCCCAGAGATGCCGGGAAATGCAGACGTCAGCTGAGTCTCCACAGGCCCAGCTAAAACTCGGGAATCACGTTATCAAAGAAAGCAGGTGAGAAAGCATCCTGTTGGGCAACTAGCAGTCAGAACCATGGCGGAGAAGAGAGCTCTTCTTGCATCAGAAAGAAAATGTCAAAATGCTCACGTCCTTTCTGAACACAACCTTGTGTGTGACGCAATAACCACTCTTGGAAAAGAGGACAGAGGGACATGCGTGACGAGGTAAACGCATCCTGTGTTCCCCAACATAAGAATAAACACGTGAAAACATAGCACAGCACAGGATGAGCACCCCTTACCCGAGATGCTTGGCACAGGAAATGTTCCAGATTTTGGATTTTTTTTTTATTTCTGGAGTATTTTGCACCACGCTTTACCAGTTCAGCAACCTGCGTCCAAAACCCTTAAATCCGAAATGCTTCAGTGAGCATTTCCTTAGAGCGTGCCACGTCAGTGCTCAAGTGTTCGGGATTTTGGAGCATTTTGGGTTTCAGGTTTTTTGGATTCGGGATGCTCAAAACCTGCACTACAGACCAGGGGCTCTGCAACTGGAAACCCTGTATTCGATTACTGCTTCTGCCACCTCGTAGCAGTTCCATCGTGGACAGGCTGCTTGACCTTCCCGTGCCATTGTTGCATTGCAAAAAACGGCGGGGAGGGGGCGCCGACTGCACCTAAGCTCAGGGGACCATCAAAGAATTACGTGACACGGCACTTGCGAAGGTCACAAAATAGTCCCCGGCACCCTCCCTGCCCAGGCACCGGCCAGGGGGAAAAAAGGAAAGCGGAGGGAAGCTTGGGCTCATCCCTTGTACATCTGCGTCAGTCCCTCAGCTTCCCCCCACCGCTGGGGAGGCGGTAAATGCGATCGATCGAACACTCTTTCCCCTCCTCAATGTTCTGACCAGGAGACAGGCTCTTCATGACCATGACTTCGTTCACGTTCACGACGCTCCCCTAAATCCTGTTTCCAGAGCTGGGCTCTTCTTGCTCGTGCCTGCTTGTCTTTGCAGGAGGCTGATGCAGTCCCTGCTAGTGAACGTTGCCCTAAACCCCAAAACCGTAACACCGTTTTTGCTTCTCTAAAGTGGCAGTTCTCTGGGCCGAGCAACCTGGGTGTTTTTTCACCCTGCGAAGCCGTGGCCAATTCAGTAACTGCCACCTCATCCTGGTTTTCCTCTATCTCTCCCCCTTGTCTCCCCCCCTCTTCCCTCTCTCTCCTGCAGCCCTGGCCCTGCTCCCCACCCCCAAAATAGCACATAGACTTTGCCTCAGGTTCTCTTTCTCTAGACACCTGGGCTAGGACAGGTAGCAACTTCCCGTTTTTAAGCCGGTCGTTCATTAAACTCACATGTCAATAGGTTCCAGGCAGGAAGCGAAGACGAGTGACTCGGCCGGGTGCGGTGGCTCACACCTGGTCATCCCTGCACTCTGGGAGGCCGAGGCAGGTGGATCGCTCGAGGTCAGGAGTTCGAAACCAGCCTGAGCAAGAGCGAGACCCCGACTCTACTAAAAATAGAAAGAAATTAATTGGCCAACTAATATATATAGGAAAAAAAAAAAAAAATCAGCCGGCCATGGTTGTGCATGCCTGTTGTCCCAGCTACTCGGGAGGCTGAGGCAGGAGGATCACTTGAGCCCAGGAGTCTGAGGTTGCTGTGAGCTAGGCTGACGCCACGGCACTCACTCTAGCCTGGGCAACAGAGCGAGACTCTGTCTCAAAAGACAAGTGACTGGAACCTGGTCTAGGAGGAAATAACGGGGTGTGGCCGGGACCATCCGAGCATTTGCGGCTGCTCAGCTCTGGCTGGTCGCTTCCAGAAGGACCTTTTTTGTCCACGGCTGCCCATTCCTCACGAAAACCCCAAAATCCCCAACCTTTATGTAAGCTCCTTCAACTTTTAAATTTCTGGAAGCTAATATTATACAAATCCTCCACGCTACTGTGAGAGCTGATGCTTTGGAAGCTTAACGAGGTGTCCTCTGTAACCTCCACACCATGACCCTTAGCACCGTCTCCCAGACAGGTTTCACGGGAGATCCGGAACATTTTGGAGAGGACCTCACCTCCGTCAGCAGGGGACGAGAGGGAGCTCAGAGTGGCCGTGTTTTTTCTGAGAAGGATCAGCCTCCCCCAGGAGGAGTCAGCGGTGGTCTGGGTGCAAGTGCTCCAGGGAGACACGAGCTCCCCCCACCCCCCTGGGCTCCATCTCCCCTTCGTCAGGGGGAGGAGAAGCCTCAGGACCTTGCACACTCCTGGCAAGACCCCTTCCCCGGGTCCCCGCCCCTCTCGGCTCCTGTGGCTCCTCCACTGCCAAGAGCCTTGAGAGAATAAGAGCCAACGGCGTCTTCACGTACCACGTCCTTGTTCATTCCTGGCTCCCCCAGAGCTCTGAACTCCCTGATCCGCCAGGCAGTAAGCTGGTGTGTCGATATATAAGTGGTGGACGGGCCGTGGAGAGGCCTCCCCCTGCTCCCCCCCCCCGGCCCCTTCCCCACATCCGTCACATTTTACTTGCTTTCCTGTTTCCCTTCATCTCCGTGCTCTTGTGAGTATCTGGCATCTGAAACAGTTGCTTGGCACGTAGCAGGTCCCCAAGAACACTGGTTGCCGAATGCACGAACAGGGGAACAAGTCCCCGGACAGCGCCGTGGTTCTGAACCTGCCATGGAGAGGGGTCTCCAAGAGCAGCCGTCCGGAGCAGAGGAAGAGGAGGGTTTGTGGGGTGAAGGAACATTGCTCCCACCATCACCCACACCTGCTGTCCCTCCTGCCATACACGGGACTTCAACAGATTTTACGTGAAGAAAAAAAAAATACTGCTGCTTATATTTTTAAAACACAAACAAATGCTATCTTAGGACACACTGAGCAAAGTTTAAAGAGGAAAAAAAAAAAGTTACTGAGACGCACACATCCTACTGTATGCATGTCATGAGAAAGTCAAAGTACAGAGCTCCTTGGAGAGTGAGAAGATACAAGATTCTGGGGCCGATGTATCTGTAAAGACGTGCTGCTCCTCCCAGCAGCTCCCGAGAGAGGTCTGCAGTGTTAGAAATGCAGGTTTTGGCCTGAAGGCCATTTGCATAGCCACCAACCCTCCTGACATGTCCTTGTCTCATGGGAACAGCTCCCCAGAGGACGACAGGCATCTCAGAATGGCCACGGGATTAAAATATTCCACTTAACTGTCTTATCAAGTCAGAGAGGACCCAGGAGACAGGAAGACAGGCCCTGCCCTACACGGCTTCTGTGTGTACCTAACATCTCTAGTAATCGGAAAGGAGGTTAATTTTCATTGAATCTCGTTGGCAGCTACGTGGAGTTTTATTTTATTGGCTCTGTTTATTACATAGCTCCAGCCCTGTAGAAGAATCTATTTTGTCTGTTCAATTATAAATATGTGGGTTTTAAGCATCACTGCTGACACTTGTCAATCATAGCTGCCAAAGCCCCCACGTACTGCTCAAATATGCCCTGTTTTGTCACTGGGGAAAAAAAGAAAAAACCTGCAGAAAAGAGACTTGCAATAGTCAATCAGTTCCCTGGTAGGAATAAGGACAGAGCTTCGTGGCATCGTGTCTAATGTCGTGTTTCTTCCTACACTCCAAGGCCATGGCATGCTCTGCATCCAACTGGCTGGTTTCATGCTGCCATGTGAAATAAAGAGAGGGAGAATCTCCACCCTGTGCATTGGAACGCGGCGGGGGAAATCCTAGAATAGGACGCTGGTGGAGCCACAGGGCTCCCGGCTGCCCGGCAAGAGCGAATGTGCAGGACGGCCCAGGGAGGGGCGAGTGCTACGCCGTGGGTGTCTGGGAACACTTTGCCCCCACCACCCCCAAGTCGGCCGAAATTCAACCAAGGAAATGCCACTTTCCTTCCTCTCTGTGATTTCTACCAGGAATAATAAAAAAAAAAAAAAACCCAAACACTATCCATGTTGCTGTGATATTGCTTCATTTAATCTGGCTTTGACCCTGAACTTGTAGATGCTAACACTGCGGCCTCTAGACATTTGATGGAAGGAAAGGAAGGAGGAGGAAAGATCAAAGGGATGTAAGGTAGATGATAAGAAGGAGAAGAACGTTTTCTCTGGAAGGACCCTTCTCGTTTCACAGGTGGCAGGAGGACACCTCTGGACAGACACCAGCACCTGCTCGGCCAGAGTCGAGTGCCGTGATCTCGAGGACTTCCTTTCTCCCTTCTGAGTCTGCTTCTCCACGGTTAATGGAAGCCCTGTACTGAGCTGATCTCTAAAACTCCTCAGTTTAGTCTCAGCACCAGAAAGAGAGAGGTTTCGTTTGCCCAAATTGACCCGAAAGTAGAAATAAAGACATTGAATTCACTCTCCCTAAAAGCCTCAGTCCTGTCCATTAATCAAAAGGCCCCTGGGCCACTTTCCTTTAATGAGAGAAGGTGCAAACCACCCCTGGATAAACAAAAGGTAAGCCGTGAGCTCCTCTCTGCTTCCTCCCAAAACTCCATTACCAGGACAGAACGGAGAAGGTAGGAAGAGGCAGACGCCGCCAGGGTATAGATCACACAGGAGAAGATGGCATCATATGCACCGTGACATTTTGGGAAAGACAAAAATGCCAGGGAAGCGGTGACAGCTGGGTTTGCAGAGCAAACAGCAGCCCAAATCCTGCAGAGAAGGGCAGAGCCCAAGGACAGGACAGGTGGCCCCTGCTCACTCCCAGGAAGCCCCAGCCAAAGGAGCACCAGGTGCCAGGGAAGGTGGCACAAGGCAGACCCCGAAAACATCACGCAACAATCGAGACCCTCAGTCGACCTCCCCCCATCTGTGCATCCAGGTGACCGCCCCTCCCTGCCCCCCACCAGCTGGGGCACAGGGAATTCACACGGATTTGAGTAAGGAGGAAATCGAGGCACTAAAAGGGTGCATTCTCTGAATTCACCAGTAGCTGGTGGGGCACGGCCATGGCAAAGGGTCAGCATGTTGGTGGAAATGGATATTTTTCTCTTATGTACACAGACCTTCTGGAATTGGACTTTCTTGAAAGGCAGTCTATAGCAGTCACCTGCAAAATTCGTTCTATTCCCTGTGTTCCAATGCATGGCCCCAGGATCAACTCCAAACACTAGATCAGATGTTTTTGTGAGAGTGGGGATTTTGCCCTTTACCTACTTAGATTTTCAAAAGCACGTAGTTTAATAGATTGCACGTAGTTGTACGAAACGTGATTAATGATCTTCAAGGGAAATGGTGATTTTTTTTTTTTCAGAAGGAACAGTTATAAAGATACATAGATCACCAAACTGAAAAAGAAAAGTCAACACAGATAGCTCACGTATTGCAAAAAGACCTTGGCACACAAAATATGTAAGCGAAACATAGTTAAGCTCAGGAGGGAGAAACAGGAGATACCACATGGATTGAGTCACTCATCCACGGAACAAACATCGAGAGCATGTACTCCACGCCACACACTGTGCCGAGTTTCGATGACTCATCAAGGAGCAAGACACACAGGTCTCTGCTCCTGCAGAGATAACATTCCCTTTGAGGAGGTGGCATGTGACACAAATGACAAGCAGCCAAGGAGCACAAGGAAAAGAGCCGTGCAGCTGGATGGGAGAGTTGCTCATCGTACGGGGAGGCTGCAATGCCTGGGAAATGGAAGGCAGGCCGGTGAGGCTGCAATGCCTTGAGTTACGGAGGAATGACAGGAGAAGCCAGAGAACAACAACAATCTGCTTGCATACTGAGTCACGGTACGGGTTTTGGATTTTGTTCTGAACGTGGCTGCAAGCCACGGGAGAGTTTCAATCAACAAAAATCCTGATTTTTATGCTTTGAAATAGCTTTTTCATTTCTGACAAGAGTATAATTGACAGGAGTTGAAGCAAGGAGACCAGGTAGCTCTGGCAAGAATGCCCTGAGAAAGGTCAGAGCGTGGATGGGATCAGAGGCAGAGAGAAGTCAAGGGTTGAGATGTGTTGAGAAGAATCACGACGTCTCCTACATTATTTTGCCTTATAATCGCAAAATAAGGTGCCACACCATCTTTTATCCATGGAAATTAACTCTGTAACCATTCCAAGTCTACTAAGAAACATAATAGTCTTTCTCTCATGGGATGGTCGATTTGGAAATCACTTGGGTCCAAACTCCACAGATTAACACAGACACTTTTTTTTAACACAAACACTGGCTGTGGTATCATAGTCATAATTGTTTTCCCTACAAATAAACTTTTTGTATCATCCAGATTACAGTGTCTCAACCAGAAAGACATTTAACAGGCGTTAGTCAAAATGCCTTCTAATGAATTTCCAAATAGTCAAGTTACCTGAATCTATACAATTCTGCATATGTTTTTGATGGGGAAAACATCCCCATCGAAAGCTGGGGAATTGTCAAAAAGTTGGCAATTGTCAAAAAAGCTGGCAATTGTCAAAAAGTCAAAAGTACTAAGGCCTTTAATGTTTCATTTCTGATATCTGTATTCTGATGGCATCTCTCTATTACATTCTCTACTGGAGGTGTTGTAAGTTTCATGCAAATTGCATATGTTTCTTTAATTTCAATAGCTTGCATAATGCTGCCCAGCAAGACACAAATTAGGCAGTGTCTGGTCAGAGGAGGAAATCAGCAGGTCCTAGCTCATTAGAATCACGAAGTCTTATGGTTTTTATGTGAGTTGCTTCAGGAAGCAAAATCTGAAAATATACTGATCAAAAATAAATGGCTGTGGGTTTGTCATATATGACTTTTATAATTCTGAGATATATTCCTTCTATACTTAGCTTGTTGAGGGTTTTTATCATGCAAGAATGCTGGATTTTCATCAAATGCTTTTTCTGCCTCTATTGAAATAATCATATGGTCTGTTTTTGCTTTTGTTTATGTGGTGAATCATACTTATTGATTTACATATAAGGAACCATCCTTGCATCCCTAGGATGAAGCCCACTTGGATCCTGGTGGATATATATTTTTTTTTGATGTGCTATTAAATTCAGTTTGTTAGTATTTTATTGAGGATTTTTGCATCTGTGTTCATAAAGGATATTAGTCGGTAGTGTTTTTTTGTTGTGTGTCCTTTCTGGCTTTGGTCTCAATCGAGAAAACTTCAAAGCATTTCCCCTAAGAACTAGAAACAAGATGCCCCTGTCGCCACTGCTACTCAACATAGAGCCATCAGGCAAGAGAAAGAAAAAATATCCAAGTTGGGAAAAAGGAGGTCAAGCTATCACTCTTCACTGCTGATGTGATCTTAGATCTAGAAAACCCCAAAGGTTCCATCAAAAGTCTCCTGGGATTGATAAATCCAGCAAAGTCTCAGGATACAAAAATCAATGTACACAAATCAATAGCATTTCTATATGCCAACAGCAGCCAAGCCAAGGGTGAAAGACTCAATACCAGTCACAACTGCTGCAAAGAAAATAGAATACCTAGGAATATACTTAACCAAGGAGGTGAAAACTCTCTACAAGGAGAACTGCAAAACTCTAACTGCAGAGGCTACAAATGGAAATATTAAAATGTTTGTTCTACACGTACACTATTAAATTGGAACTAACCAATGAGCACAAACGTGCACACAAAGAATTAAACCAGTGGAAATCAGCCAGGGGGGAGGGGGGAAGGGAGGGGCAAAAACCTACCTAATGGTGACAATGAGCACTATCTGGGTGATGGGCACACCACCTATAGCCGGGACTGAAGCATTACAAAAACCATCCATGTAACCTAAAACATTTGTACCCCCTTAATACTTTGAAAAATAAAATAAAATGGGAGTAGGGCACAGCAGTTAAAACCAGTCCTGGAACTCATTTCAAACACCCACTATGCCTCTCACTGTGTATACCGCTTTGAATAAAGCTATTTAATCTCTATGTGCCTCAATTCTCTTACCTGTAAAATGGGCTTAATGTGTACAGGGTTGTTGCGGGAATAAACGAGACGGGGTGTGTTAAGTTAGCAGGTGAGAATAACTCGACAAAAGCTAGCCGTTTTATAACCAACTGAGGTTCATTCCACACATTCATTCTCCATCCGGTAAATACCAACTGCCAACCTACGGGGTGCCAGGTTATCATGCCGATATAGGACCCAGCCAGACGCGGTCCCCGATAACATGGGATTTGTGGTCTAGTGGGAAACAGGCATTAAAGAAATCAGCACACCAATAAATTCAGAATATCCGTAATAAGTGCCATAAAAGAAAACAATGGGTCTCTAAATTTAGATCGGGGGTTTCTGAGGAAAAAAGAAATGATAATGAAATGAGCTTAAGGTGATGATTAAATATTAAGTAGACATTATCCAAGTGCAGAGCTGGGTAGAGCTCATGTTTGGCATTTTTTTCTGACTATATTGTATTTCCATTTAGATGGTATGGAAAATACAGAAAGTACAAAGAGGAAGATTTATGTCACCCATAATCTCACCATCGGGAGGGAAACTGGTGTTCATTCTACCAAATATTTCTTTCTAGGACAATAAAGTTGCGATATTGTATATGTACACACACTGTTGCCCGGGCACGTGCATTAAAATCACCCTCTTTCACTTGTTGTATCTTGAGCAATTCCGCACACCCTTGAGATTTCTCTACTATAGCAGAGAATGTATCTGAAAAGTGGATCCTCGGGCATCTTCCTGGTTTTTTTTTTTTTCTTTTATTTCTAGGGTAAATTTTCTCCAGCTGGAGTTGAAAGACAAAAGCATGGGGATGTGTCAACGTCTCCAATAGGCACTGCCAAATTGCCTTTGAAACTTTTGTATCATTTTCCTGTTTCGACTTATTGAACATTAAGGAGCCCCCCCTTCCCATCCTAGTCCAAAACAGAGTCCTCAAACCTCTGTTAGGTGAAAAATGGCACCTCCTTGGTGCCTATATATCTTGGGTTTTAAGTGAGATTTTTTTCATGTTTTATTCGCAATTTTTTGTTAATCACCTCAAAGTTCCTGCCTCACTTTTTCTATGCTATTGGTCAACAGCTGGTTGTTAAACCCACATAGGTCTTCTGAAAATGTGGTCACAGATCTACAACTTTTTAACTGTGGTGTTTTAAACGCATAGGAACTTAATTTTTGTAAGTAACAGAGCTATCAAGATTTTCTTTAAAGGTGTTATTATACAAATATAAGCGCACTTACATATACATACTGGGTCTATTTTATTCCATTGAACGCCTTATTCTTGGATCTATACTGGAGTATTTTATTGTTTTATAGGGCGTTTTAACATCTTGCAGTGTAAGTATTCCAACATTATTCTTTTAAGTATTTGACTTGTTACACTTATATTTCTAGATAAACTTTAGGGTCATTTCATCAAGTTAGCCTTTTTTAAAAGCAACACCATTATTCTGATTGGAAAGTTAAAAGTATAGATCAATTCCAGAAAATCGTATTACATGACATTAAGCGTTTCATAATTTTTATTCATGTTCTCTTTTGCCTTCATTCATGTCTTGTAGATTTTAGTTTTGTCAGCTCACTCCTTCAATTGGGTATTTTTATCAAGTTATTCCTAGATCATTTATAGTTTTGTCATTAATGAGTGGGGATCTTTGATTTCCATATTGTTTGCGAAATAAACATTGCTGTTATCGGGAAAACAATTGTCGTGGCTTTACTGCCGAGGTTTGCTTTTCTTTACTTCTCTAGAAAGAAGAGTCATCTCCAAATAACGATTTTCCTCCTGGGTAAATAAAAAGGAATGCACAAAGGGATATGCATTTTTGGAAGGAATCTAAGTACTATTCAAAACTGAACCTTGTGAGCAGTCAGACTGAAGGGACGTAGGTTTGGGTGCTCGCTTGACACCTGTCTGCACGACCGTGCTTGAATATCCTAACCCATAAGGGTATTACCTTTGTTTCTCAATGACAAAGAGGTTTAACCTAGAAGCGGCAGATTAGTACATTTTATAGTGTTATGTTAAAAAAAAAAAACCTCCTTAACTTAATATTAATTAACCACTTAACATTATAATCCATTTCAACTGTAGTTATTCTCTCACCCCAGCCAGTGGTCAGCCACGATCCTTTCCTTGCCTCGCTGCCCCGGTTGTAATACAGTTCCTCGGTCACTGTTAACCTCAGCACCGGCGACGCCCACACCCCAGAGAGCTCCCCAGGTGTGCATGGTACACCTGGCTCAATTCACTGCTCCCCAAACGAAAGCCACATGCTTGAAACCTGGGTCAAAATGGTAAGATTAGCCAGATTCCACTGGAGCCCTGGAAGTGATTTACAGACATCGATAAACATACACCTTAATAGAAAAAAAAGTTTTGATCAATCTCACAAATGACTGACAAAAATAGTGTTTGAGGGCACTAGTGCTGCTGGCTTCAGCTGGGGGGGGGGGGGAAAAAAAAAAAAAAAACAACCCTGCTGAGTCCTGGTGTCCATAACAGACCTCCTTCATTTAGCTGTTACTGGTGCTTTGCAAGTGCAGGTAACGCCAGCTGCTGGATTAAGACGACAGATGCCACGCGTGACGTAGGGGAAGCGTCGTTCCCTCCCCATCTCACTGTTTTTCTCTTTAAATCAGAGATGCACCTTGGCTTTTATCAAGATGACCGTTGGCACGTTTGATACGCCATTCTTGCCCATTTGTAAAGACCAGCTGGTGCATTAACACATGACATCACCCCACTTGCTCGTTAGTATTTTCTTGACGTCCTCACGGGTACATTTGAGTTCCCCCTCTTCAGCTGTGCCATGTCAGCGGCCACGGGTCACCAGTGGCCGGTGAGTTTCCCCCACTTCCCACCGCACTCCGGAGCAAGCGTGTTCTCTGTCCCTGCCGTGGAGGATTCCAGAAGCCCCGAGATGGAGGAAGAACAGGGAACCGGCAGGACACAAAGGACAGAGCGACACCAGCCACCCAAGGGCGTGGGGCGAGCCCGGTGGGGGGGACTGGCATTCGTTCTGGGAAGGTCTCCTGCCATCAGACAGCGCCGCAGCCTGGGAGCACAGCCCGCCCTCCTCCCGGGAGGCCCTTCCTGAGAGTCTGTCACATTTCTGCCAAGACTCATCCCATCCCTCGAGACGGCGGCACAGAAATACCCGGGTCGCGGACCAGGCTGCCTCGGGCGTACGTACACATTCATCACAGGAGCTTCAGAGTCTAAAACGTCGTCCTTGGTCATCGCCAAGTCCTCAAAGCGCCTCCCAGGTGACGTGAGGTCCGACCCCAACACGTCTCCCCGGGGCCACACCTGAGCTTCCCCTAACAGGGAAGCCTCATCACGTGACTCACTATGGGGCCCGACAGAAGTTTCTCCAGAAACGACTTACTCCCTTAAGCAGGGAATAAACCTTGGTAGGATCCTTCCAAGATCTTAAAGGGTGAGGGGAAGTGTGTAGGGAAACAGGGCATGTTCAAACCCCAAACCGGAAGTCCTGAGCTCCTAAATCAAGGGGCTGGAGGCAGATAGGGGCATAATGGATGAAGGAAATAAATCATCAAAGCAGAAAAGAAAAAAAAAAAAAATCATCTTTCACTGAGTATAGGAGGAAGGTCTTGTGCCAGCCCCAGGCCAGACTTGGCCCCTTTGAGACCCTTCTCCCCTCGCCTCGGTTGTCTAGTTATGAATCCAGATACTGTGCGATTATGTCTTCAGTGACGTCACAAAAGGGGAGCAGTGGACGCTGTCAGATCCTGAACGGTACCCTGAAAGTCTCCGTACAAAGGAAAAACTCTGTAAGACTTTGTGATGAATATTTTGTAAGTGAAAGGTACATTTAGCTGCAATTCCCCATTTTCCCCCCCGTGTATGGCGACTTTGGGGACACCTGGTGTAACAGGTGGCTGAACAACGCACACCTTCCCTGCACAACTTCACTCTTGGGCTTCATTCGACAATAACCAGGACGTGCTTTGGCCCGAAACCAACAGATTTTTTTTGTTCGTCGGTTTAAAGTAATACCCAAATGGGAGGAAAAAAAATTTCAGAGGATTTTACACGCGCGCACACAGGTTTTCTGAATTCTCTGGAGCTCACAAGGCCACACTGGACGCTCATTCTGCTGTGACCACGGTTCTCGGGAGCCCCGGAGCAGCTGCCTCCTGCAGCCAAGACCACCCTGTTCCCCTCCCACGGCCCTCCAACAGCTGGCTCTGGCCTCTGTGTTTCTGTCACCTGCCTAGAACAGGCGTGAGCTCATGAGACCTGGCGTGACATCTCCCTTGGTGGCATCCGCCCATGAGGCCAGGCAGGCATCAGAAGCTCACAGATGGACAAACTTCTCCATCCCAATCCCCACCACACCTGGAGTCTCCAAGCCACTTTATTGGAAATAGAATGTTCTGGATCAATTGGCCACATCCCGGAGTCCCTCGCTCTCACGACGCACGTGTATAAATCGCTTCTATTTGGCACACGGCTGGTGCTGGTTTTAACGCCGGATTTTTGCAAACTTAAGCGAGGATGTGAATACCGATTGTTGGGATCTGTCTCCTGGTTCTCCTTGTCTTCTACCTGGAATGTAGCTCCACGCGGAGCCATTCTGATTAGGTTGGGCCCATCCAGATGGAAATGGCTCCATTTGATTGAGCTGATAATCAAATAGCCATTTGCTTACAGCCACCTTGCATTACTCCATTATTACTCCTTTTAAAGCAATCTGTGCTATCTTAGCACCCTGCCTTTAATACTCAGCATCATACAAGGAGGTTTACTTAAGGGTGCTGCTTTAGACTAACAATGAACCCCCGAAGCAGCAGGAAGTCTCGGGAATTAGCATGAGAAAAAAACCTAGAAGAAAAAAAAGTAATTATTTTTGCTAAGAAAACTCATACGGTAGGTCTTGTCTTCTTATTTCATACCATGTCATTACAAAAATACAGGACTCTATTTAGGAAACAGTGATTTAGATTCTAAGCTGAAAGGGAACTGGGTGCATGCTGAACGTTATTGTTAGTGATAAAAGAAATTTAAATCACAAATATTAGCTCACCACCACATTCTCTTACCCCTCCTGTCTAATGAGCTCTATTCTTTATGGAAGCCACAGGAATAGCAGAGTTCAATACCATTAGCTCTAGAATGTAGACTCAGGGCAAGAATGAAGGCCCCAAATTCTCATAACTCACCTGCTGCAAGACAGACTCTCAGACTGGTTCAGAAAACAAGATCTACCTCTCTCTCTCTCTACCCTTTCCAAGTTTCATATAATGATAGGGCACAAGTGTATTAAGGGGGGCACCGTAGCAATGATAAACAGTTAAATTCAAGATCAAAAGAATAAGACCAAAGAAATTATGAACATGAAGAATAAAGTGTGCAATGAAAATACAATGCATATTAAGGGTTTCCTTGCGTAGCATTGATATAAAGCAAGATTTGGTAAAAATAGGAAAAATTTGCCAGAACAGAGAGCGAGCGAGCAAACTACTTTAATTCTGCTAGACCATAGAAGAAAAGCTACTAATAAATACTAAACTGAATAAGGCAGTTAATATTTTTATACATTGAAGAAAACACTACAGAAAATATACTTTTGAAAAGGTCCAAGAACATTTAGGAAAATTGACCCCAAGAAACATTAATAAGTCCCAGAAGTACAACTAGGATAGAATACGCTTTTTGGACTGGAATCCGGTAAGTTATTTTGAAATAAGAAAATAGCAGCAACAGGCCAACTACTTACAAATGTATGAACTTTAAGGAAATCTCGGGTGCAAGCTGGGACTCAGAACCGTTGTGCAGGTTGACCAACAACACACACAATTGGGAACAGGGATGTAGGAGCCGGAGCAGGGGTGGGGGTGGGGTGGGGTGGAGGGGCGAGGAGCTGGCTATGAGTCAGGAGTGAGGATGTGTTCCACAGCTGTCTCTCAGCTGGAAAACGATCTCCAGCACGAAGAAGCAGGGTCTATCTGTGCTCTCAGGTTTCGTGTCTAAGCGAATACATAAGTATTATCAAGTTGTTTCTGTGAATCTACTGACTTCAATGCAGCTCATCTATAAAGTGAATCTGAAGTTCTGGGGAAAATGGCAGCTGATGTGCATTTTTTTAATAAAAAAAAGTCCTTTAGAAAGACTAATATAAAAAAAAAATAAGCACCGAGGTAGCCTGAGGAAATATGAGCAGGAAAAAAAATGATGAAAATTAGAACTGAGAGGGTAAATAAACACAGATGCCCAGGAAATTTAAAGACATCGTACTGCATAAAACTCTATGTTAATAAATTTGAAAATCTGGAGAAAAAGGAAACTGTAGAATAGAAAAAAAATGCACTCTGAAAAAGACACGACTAAAGTGGAAAAGTAAATGTCTAAGGAATCACAAGAAGCTATCAGGGAGCTCTCCCTACAGAAAAGCAGCTATGATTGGGAGGAGGAAGTGGAGGGGGAACACGTAGCTAATCAATAACAGAAGGCAATTTTCACAGTCTGGAATCCACCAAACACAACAAAAAACACCAATATTAACTGAGCAATATTCCTAGAGCTTTTAAAATTAAGAACAAAAGCAGAATACCTCTAATTACAGCACTTAACGTGTGCAGGCCTTAGTGAAGGAGAAACCAAGAAAACATAAGGTATACAGATTTCAAAGAAAAAAAAAATTTCAGACAAAATGATTGCCTATGTGTTTTTTTAAAAAAATAAAATACTCCCCTGAGAAGTCTGAAATATTCTGTTTTCATTTTAAAAAAAAAAAACACAACCTAAAAAAAATGTTAACATTTTCTTCATTTTGGATTGTCAGTCATTGAGTGATTGCTTCATTGTTTCTGGGAGTGAGTACATGTGCACCTGTGTGTTTAATGTTTACAAAAATGGGGATTTTGCTGAGGAATGGAAATTAAGCCCTGGGGATTTCACGTGTAAATCGTTTCACATGTTCAGGAAAAAACATAAGTATATATACCATTCACTCTGTTCCTCAGCATACGCGAAGAGCATGCCTCAGAAATACCGACGCAAAAAACGTGTAAGAGATAGTACTTCAATAAGATTTTTAAAAATCTAAATAAATGTCAGCAGTATTGTGACTACAGGGTATCATTCCAGGCATAAAGGGACATTAAAACATTAGTTTATCATTCAACATGTTAATAGCTTGAAGAAGAAAAAAACAATCTTGAGCAACATCCAAATGACCCTTCTAAGGAAAACCGAAATCATTCCTAAGTAAAAATTAAGCCCCAAGCCAGATAAAATAAAGCGACATTTGTAAAGAGAGAAAAAAATATATATACTGTTATTTGCCATTGATAGCATTGGATGCCTAGAAAAATCCAATCAGAGTAACAGAAAATCATGGCAAATGAGAACACATTCAATAAAGAGCGTGTCTCGACCAAAACAAAAATCAAGAACGCCTTTTTACAAGGCCATAACCAGTTATAAACGTAATGGGGAAGATCCCGTTGATAATACTCCATAAAAACACAATCCCAATGAGCAGATTTAACAAGAAAAAATGTCGTATCTTTTTAAGGGAATGCGTATGATTTGCTTAGGAACCTAAGATTTGGCGGGAGGGGGTGGGGGGGGGGCAATGCCCTTAATTTATGTAAAAAAACGCATGTTCTAAAGAGCCCGGCTCTTTAGGGCAATCTGTATGTTCCTGGCTCGGGAAGCCAGGACGGGCCAGCTCTGCCCGACTCCTGCCTCCCCTTCCTCAGAGGCTCTGCAGTTCCCTTCCTGCCTCTGCTCAGCCACCGCCCCCGTCTCACTCCCAAACCCGGATTCTCAGCGTCCAGTCCCCCCCGCGCTCAGTACCTGTCCACGTTCCCAGCGACCTCAGCGTCCACCGCGGTGACGGCCGTCAGTCCCCTTCACTCCATCTTCACCTCTCCCGCCGTGCGGAGCGAGGACCCCAGGAAGACACACCCCCCCCCGAACCCGGGGGGCCAGACACCCCAAGTGTGGCTGCGGCGGATGCCCCAGGCACGGTGGACTCTGCAGATGTCACTAAGGCGACGGATAAACTGACCTGAAAACGGGGTGATCGTCCCGGATCGCCCGGGCGGACCGACGCCAGCGCAGGGGCCAGGAGAGGAAGCCGGGCAGGTCTGGGCCCTGAGCCGGGCTCCGCAGATGGAGGAGGTCCTGAGTCAGGGGGAGTGGGTGACGTCTAGGAGCAGAAAGCCACCCCGGCGGACAGCCAGCCGGGAAACACGCAGCTCAGTCCCGGCAACTCCGGGAGACTGGACTCTTGCCCACAGCCCGGATGAGCCTCCAGCTAAGAGTCCTCCCACCTGACAGCTTTATTTTGGCCCCCGGCGAGACCCGAGACCCGAGCAGAACACCCAGCTGAGCCCGGTTCTGCAGAACCAGAACCGGGAGGGACGCACATCAGCTGTGCTGAGCTGCTAACTGCGTGGCTTCTTGTAGCTTAATTGTCTTTTCTCTCTCTTCGGCGATGTTATGCTGATCTACCTGGGTGTGATTTCCTTTGCATTTACCCTGGTTGGACATCACAGCACGTGAATCTGTGGCTTGATGCTGCTCGCTAGCTTTAGAAAATTCAACCCTCCGCCCAAGCCCCGCCTCTGTCAAGGGTATTTTTGCCAAAAAAAAAGATTCCATGCTATCATTGATACGAGTATAATTTCTAAAGACCATTCTTTTGCTTAAACTTGCTAGAATGGATTATCCTATTGGCATCTAAAAACCCGACTAATCAATACAATCATGTTCTAGTATTTTGCCTCTTTAAAATAATTCCGTTTCCCTTTTATGCACTGTTTACTTTTTTTTTTTTTTTTTTTTTTTTGGTCAAACATCTCTGAGAATCATCTCAGGAAGCTATTTCCACGTCCCCGTTAGTTGTCAAGACTCTCCAGTCCGGCTCTTGTGCCCACTGCACCCCTGGAAATACTCATCTCTGTCTCCTCAATCCAGATGACAGTGTCTGCCTTCTCTTGACCCCTCAGCAGGACTGGAACCACTGCTGCTGCTCCCTGCACTGACCCATCCTTCTCTCCTGGAAGCCACGATGCCCCAGACTCTTGGTTTTCCCTTTACCTTGCAGATCTCTCCTTCCCTGTCTCTTCTCCCGGACTGTCCTTTGTCATACGCCCAAGACTCTGTCCCTTCTGTTTTCTCCGTACTCTCCCCCGAGGAGACCTCCTGCACCCCTTCCACCCTGAATACCATCCGCCAGTTGCCACTGCCCAGATGCGCATCTCCAGGCCTGACGATGCCACTCGACCCCAGATTTATACGGGCGAGGCTTCGTCACGCCCGTTTGGATGCCGCACAAATTTCTCAAACGTCCAGAGCAATCCTGACTGTGCATTTCTCCCCATCTCGGCACGTGACACCTTCACAGCAGTATCTGCTCAAAGTAGAAATAGTCGAGTCCTTCCCCTCCCCACTCTCCCACTCAATCCAGTGAGTAAATCTAATTAATTACACTGGCTAAATATCTCATGCATCTATCCATGGGTATCTAAATCCTCAGCAACAGCCCGATTCCACGCCATCATCTCGCTGGTGGACCATTGCTAACAGCTGACTCCGGTCTTCCTTCCTCCCTTGCCTCCCGCCGATGAATGCTTCAGCAATTGTCAGTGCAAACTTGAGGAAGCGTAAATAAGATCATCCCTCTCCTCCCTGCTTAGAACCCTTCGTTGGGTTGCTATTGTATTGTGAATAAAATCTCATGTATTCCTGCAGATAAAATCTAACGCACTTGGAGTAGGGGTCCCATGGTAGGTATTGATTTCGGCTCGGCCTCCCCGCCTCCCCCTAAGCTGTTACCCTCCCTCCTGGCTGGGGTCCCCCCCACTCTGACCTCCTCGGGGTTCCTTGAACACACCTGGACCCAGGACGACGGCTCTGCTCCCAACAACCATGATGACTTTTTCCTGCCACTCGTTGAATCGCGAATGTCTCATCCTACACGATGCAGCTGAAGCTTTTCCTTCCCAGAGACTGTTCCAGAACAGAGCCTATCTAAGCACCTCCCCCCAACCCAGTGATCTCAATCAAATTATCATTCTCGCTTCCTTCCATCTGTAATTACTTTTTACCTGTTTGCAAATCCGTTTGGCATCAGTCTTCCTCCCCAGGTGAAGAGCTCCAGGAGGTTGGAGCTTTTCCCTGGAACATCTCAGACGCCTAATGAATATCTGTTGTAAAAACACGTGAAGATGTGTTCCAGAATGTTAATTGTGTATAGTAATCAACCTAAGGGCATCTTTTAAATAACGGCTAATATACATGTGGTGGATTCATACGCAGCCATTAAGAGAGTGATTTAGCTCTTAGTTCTACCAAAAAAAGAGAAGTCACAGCATGTATTGTTGAGTGAAACTAGTAGGTTTCAAAATAGTGTATATACGGTTCTCCCAGGCACTGCTCGAGAGACTTGTTAAGTAACATAATAAATAAATAAGTCCCTGCCACTTCTCACAGTGGCGCATCTACATAGAATTCTACTTGCGCACGGAAGTGGCAGCCCCAATCCAAGCCCGCAGGTGTGTGTGTGTGGAGGGGTGACTGTCCAACTGCTCCAGGTGCTACCCCAAACCTGCAGGGGCCCGGCTGCATTTCTACAACACCATGAAGCTGATACTTTAAGTCAGAACTTTCCAGGCATCTCGTTTAAGCATTTAAATTAGATGCATATGCGATAGCTGTCAAGCACTTAATTTTTGTTTAGAAAGGGGTGTATATGTGTGGGTGTGTGCGCGCATGTCTGTGTGACCGTCTGAAAGTCCTTCCCCCACCCCCAATTAAAGCAATTAGTTTTATTTTCTCTCAGTGGTGGGAGTCCAGGTACTACTTATTTTCTGTTTGGGGCTTGTCTGCACTGCTTGAATTTTCTGCAATTACTTTGCATTTATTTTATAGTCAGAAATTACAGCTATTATCCATTTTGAAATGTAGGCAAATGCAATAATGGCATGGATGTACAAATTCAGTGTAAGTTGTGGAAGGTTTAGTTGCTCACATATACCCAGTAAGTGTAAGAAACATCAGAGTGGCGACTGCAAACCAGCTTATCGGTGGCATTTTGTTTTCTCTGTCCCCCCTTTGACCACATTGTGTGGGACAGGCTGGCGAGCCAGCTTTTGTGTAGGAAGGCTGTTACGCCCCAGGTTTTTTGCACACACTTGTCATTTTCTCCAACAAAGAAATCTGCCATGCAGGCAGCTAGACTCAGACTTTGTTTTTAGTTGTCCTCGTTGTGCTTCCACACTTCAAAATATATTTTCTAGGGCCATTTCTGTCTTTTTAGAGAACGCAGCAAAGGATCTGTCAGAACATAAATATTTGTGTGTGTGTGTGACTACGAATAAAAACTTGAGCATCTTATAATTTTCATTTATTAGCATGTGTTAAAATATCTGTCATTTATAGAATCCTAAACTTTGGGAGCCATGGAACATGGAGAAGTGGCAGCTCTGTTTCAGACGGAACAGCTGACTCCCTGGCTCCTTATGGGAGGAACCGACTTAAACTTAAGAAGGGAGGTCCCTTCTTAAACACTGTCGGGCAGGCTGTTGACTGCAAAAATCCTACTCAACTTTCCATCCCGCTTGCACCAAAGACAGACCAAATATTAATTATGGGAAAACACGAGTAAGATAAAACACACACAAATAGAAAAGTCAAAATAAAAGAGCAGCAAAATCCATCTCTGGGCCTATAAAAGAAAGATAAAAATGATGAAAACCACAATTAAGGTGAAACAGAAGAAAGATCTCTTTGGCAAGCACACGTCCTCCCAAGTCCTGGGGAACAGGTTCCTCTCCAAGATATATGTCAGAGGCTCACCGTGAGCTCATCCTGGGACTATTTATTCTATAGCTTATGTGTCTTCTCTGATACGAGGACTTCTGATTACAGCATTTGCTAAAACCGAATTCAGATGATGTTCTCATGCGTGCATGAATATTTCTAAAATACCGAGATAGTTTTCTCAAGATGAGAATTCTGGAATTTCATCACAAAACAGGAACCTAAATAGATACCCTATTTTCCTATTCAAATAGTGAGTCAGCTCTTATTACACTCCTCTAATTTTATCCAAGAATAACACTTGGCTAATTAGACAGGAGTCAGTTTAATAAGTAGCTGACATTTATAAGACTAGAAATGGATTATACTAAAAAAAAATGTTTACTATTGCAAAAGAACGGTTAAAATCGGTATAATGCATGAAATTGAAGCAATGATAAGTTAATGAACTTCTTATAAATATGCAATGACTGCAGTCAAAATTTCTGCACCTGCATTCATTCACTTAAGGTGTATTTACTGAAGACCTACTGAGCATCAGACACCGCTAGGTTTCTCCGTGCGGGTGACATCTTTCCATAAGGAGCGAGGAACTAAGTGCTCTACCAGTGCCCAGAGTGGCAGACGAGAGTGGAGTTCTCCAATTGCAAAGATGTGGAAACAACCCAAGTGCCCATCAATACATGAGTGCATTAATGAAATGTGGCATATGTACACCATGGAGTACTACTCAGCTATAAGAAACAATGGTGACGTAGCACCTCTTGTATTTTCCTGGATGGAGCTGGAGCCCATTCTACTAAGTGAAGTATCTCAAGAATGAAAAAACAAGCACCACGTGCGCTCACCAGCAAATTGGTATTAACGGATCAACACCTAAGTGGACACATAGGAGCAACATCTATCGGGTGTCGGGCAGGTGGGAGGGGGTAGGAGGGGACGGGTATATACAAACATAATGAGTGTGATGCACACTGTCTGGGGGATGGTCACGCTTGAAGCTCTGACTAGAGAGGGGAGAGGGGGGCAGGAGCAATATATGTAACCTTAACATGTGTACCCCCATAATAGGCTGAAAAAAATAAAATATATATATATAAAATAAATAAATAAAATGAATAAAAATCAACCAATGAGAAATTTATAAAAAGAAAAAAAAGAAGAGTGGAGTTCTGCTTGTCAGCCTTCACTGTGAACACACAGATTCCGAGGTGATAACAAGTAGTTCACAGATTTCGTCTCTGCATCTAAGAGCCGGCGGCCCACCAACTCCTGTCCACCCTTCCTTCTCAGGGGCTCTGTCTACAAAGCCTCGGAGCTTGCTCCTTTCGTCGTCAGTTCGAGAGCCCAGGGAAGCCAGAGTCCAGCAAACAGGAAGGATGGAGGGAGTCTTAGGGCTTACACACAACATCCCACCTCCCTCCTGCCTCCTCCCCTGCCAAAGGCACCCGGCTCCCGTCTTTCCGGAGAAAGCCTTGAAGCAGAACGAAGACACACATCCACGCCATCAAACACGGGAACTCCTCTATCGATCATAAATTCCTTTAAAGCCAAGGAAATTTGGCTCATCCTCAGTCAGAGCCACCCCCTACCCCGCGGAGCCGAGCTCGGCGCTCTGCTTGCGGTGTGTGGAGAACGCTCGGGCGAAAGAGAATCCACAGCGACCAGAAGGAACTGGAACCTAGTTTTGTCTTTCCCTAGCGTCACAACCTAGCCGGACAGATAAAATACGCCAACAGATAATAATGATACCGTGCGCGAGTTAACTCGGACGCCCTTGAGATCTGGCTGAGATCAGGACGAGCTCCCAAGTCCACCAGGCACCACTGCGCCCCAGGGTTCGCGTGTGGCCCTTAGCACAAAGCTTGCTCCGGTCAACTCTATTGCCTGTGTAGACTCTGAAGCCGGTGGACCCGTCCTCCACTTATGCGTGGGGACAAAGACAGCCCTCACCATCGGTGACGAGCGTGACGGGCTGTGTGCAGAGCCTGGCACATTCCAAGTGCTGAGTGTTTGCGGCTGTCACGTTGCTGTGGGAGGCGGGGCGGCCCCAGCGCTCCTATCACTGTTATTACCATCTTCTGCATTATTTAATACAGATGTGGCTATATTAAACAATAAATCAACATCATTAATTAATATTAAATTAATTGAATAAATTGTATTGATTAATATTAAATTATTAATTTATTGATTTATTTGTGATTTATTGATTAATTTATTAATTATGATTTATTGATGGTTTATTGATTAACTTATTGGTAATTAATAATGCATTGATTAAATAGGCTGTATTAAATAAATTCCAATTTAGCTGTGGCTAAATGGTCATTTCATTGTATGTTTTCCTCGGATGCTGGGCAGGCCTTTCACCAGGTTCAATGACAAAGAGCGTGCTGCCCACCCCACGCACGCTCCACACTGAGCCGTGGAGCGGGAAGGAACCACAGGGCATGTCTCAGGCACAAAGACGGCCGCTTGCACCTTGCACGCACCTGCTCCCAAGAATCCCTTTTGGGGTGCCTGAGGCTCCCCCAGCCCTTCCTCCGTGCAAAAAGCCCAGCACCACCCTCCCCACCCCACTCCCCGCCTCTCCTCTCCCCTCTCGCCCTTCCCTCTCCGAAACTCCTGACCTCCCACAGGGGAGTCCTGTCCCCATCTCTGGGTCATTGGCCCCAGCCAAGACCGAGTCCCTCAGGCCCCCTGAACCCTTCTCGGGAGTTCTTCTCAAAGACCACTGTGCCTCTCTTAGAATTCGAGGACCGGCCGGCGGAAACGCCGTTTTTCCGCTCGTTCGAAGTCTTTGTGAAGCCCGTTTCCATCCATGATTTCATTGGCACCTGCAACAACCCTGGGGGACAGTGGGGACCAGTAGTGCCTTGTTTCCAGCACAGGAACTGAGACCCGGGCGCCCATGGGGGAGCCGGGGCACCGCCCAGATCCTCGGATGCACACCTGGTGTGGGCTGCGCTCTGGGGACTGACAGACACGCCAAACTCGGAGGCAGCCCCACGGTTCTTTGAATGGCGTGTTCTTATTTAACTGGAGGCGTGCCAGAAATCCATCTAATTCCGAATACACTCACTCGTGTTTTATGCCCAATACCTTCCGTAACTGTGGGAACATCACTGGTAAAATATGCACAATGGCTCTACCTTGAAGGACAAAAACTTTGGGTGTAAAGACATGGTTTACCGGCATGCAAAAGCTAGAGGAAAAGGCAAAATCCAATCAACCGTCCCCCAAATTTTAGTTAATAAAACCCCAAGGGACCCGAGAAAGGCTCCGCCAAGTGCTGACAAGCGTGGTGACCACGGGCTCTCTGGCCGGCACCTCAGTCGTCTCTCTTCACCTTCCTCCCCTCCTCCCCTCCTCCCTTCCCCCCATCTACGCCTGTTTTAAGAATGAATCTGAAATTCAGCATGTTTAAGCAGAAATTCTCATTTTCTAGATTCTATGGTAGAAGACATACCATGGTCCAAAACGTTCAGGAAATACTGGGTTCAAGGAACGGAGACAGACTTTCCCACTGTAGGACTTCCCCGGTCCCTCAGCGTGGTGGTGTGCACTGGGACTTGGCGTTTCCCAGATGCACTGACTGCAGAGAGCTTAGTCTCACGGAGAGTCCACGGTTCGGTGTTCTCTGGAGCACTCGTGCCAAGTGCTGCCCCAGGTCAGAGAACGACTGAAGGAATCCAAAAGCGTTGACCCTCCAGGGCATTTGGATTTTACCAGCGGGCGAAGCTGTCAGCTCACTGGAATCTGCACCGTCACGAAACAGGCCAGCGGCACTGCTTTGAAGGCACCGGAAGTCAGTCTGCCAGCCCTATCTGCCTCCTCTGCCAAAAGTGAGGCCTCCTGGAGACGAAGCCACAGAAAGGGGTTTCCCGCAGGGGAGGCTGGGCTGCAGGCTGCTCTGAGAAACCTATCTGGGCTGGGGAAATAGGGAAATGTCGGAGCAGCGTCTGCAGACAGGGACGAAAGTGTGAACAACAACGGGAAGCGAGAACACACGGCCCGTTTCGGACAGTGCCGGGCACTCTTGCACGCGCAGGTGTGTCGCCCGGGATCTTATTAAAATGAATATTGTGACTCAGCTGCTCGGGGTGGGAGGGAGGGGGACTCGGGTTTGCAGGTCTAGTTTGCACAGATTTGCACCCAGGGGGTGCAACGCGGGTCCCCGGGCCACGTCTGAGCACCAGGGATTTAGGAAATCACGGAGCTACCAACCCTGGAAGGGGCCAGAGAGGATGCTGTGGCTATGTGGTCAGGACCACAGGTTCGCTCCGTCGAAGGGACGTTTTGTGGTCACCTGCCACCCACCAGGCACCGTGCTAGACGCTGAGGGTGTGACGGTGCAAAAGACAGACGTGTGGTCCTTCCGCTCGTGAAGCAGAGTCAGGAGGTGATCACATCAGAGAGACACGGAGAGGCCCGAGCTGGAGGAGCCAGGGTGCAATCCACACCTCCGAGTTCTGAAAGCCAGATCATCGGGACTGGACTTTATCTTGCAGGCATGGAAAGACTCCATCCCCGTAACGAGGTACGGAACGGACTAGAAGGGTCAGAGGCCTGACGCAGGGCGACCCACCCGAGGACTCTGTGAAATAGAAGCGCGTCTGGCATCTGTACGGGGAAACCTTCACGGCAAACCGGCGACAGGAACGGGGGGAAAAAGGAAGAATAGAAACCCTCCGATGTCCTAGTTGTGAAAGAAAGAAGAGAGTCGAAAATGCAAAAATAGAGACACTGCTAATAACTTGATTCTAAAAATTAGAGTATGGCGGAATATGCGGAATATTAAATCATGAACAGATCTTACTGAATAGATGATGAGCATTATTTGGAGGATGAAAAGGCAATTTAACCGTTTCATAACAGTTAAGTACTGGTAACAGGGATTAAAAGTTGAGCGCGTCTCTACGTTTGGTCTTCCGCCAAGTCCTCGGCTGGCTTGACCTTCTTAAATGCTTCCTGTGTTATAGCTTACGAAATAAGTGCAACGCATCGCCCCATTTTGCGGACGAAGAAACTGAGGCGTGGAGAAATTCAGGAATTTGCCCAACGGCACCCAGTTAACAGAGCAGAGTCGAGTTTCTCTTGGCCCAAAATTCACGGTGCTGCTCCTAGGCCGTCCGAGGTCTCTAAGAGTGTCGGAGAACCGCGTAAAAAATACAAGCACAACGATTACTCTGTAAACAAAGTTATCCTTACTTGGGGGATTGCCACAGCCTGCTGCTGAGCGGAGCTACCAGAACATCCTCCATTTAAGAAGCAGCAGACACTGAATCTCAGGGATGGTCCACAACTGGATCCAAATGTCATGTTTGAATCATGAAGGGGGTGGGGGAGAGCAATCCATCTACAATCCGGAAGCGGATTTGCAGAGGTTTCCTGCACTGTTGTCTGACACTGCGCTGTTGATGCCCTTTCTGGCTCTCTGCTCTCTGTTTTCTCTGTCTGCTGTCTAACCCTGTGCTTGCCTGGGACAAGGACAATGGTGAGGTTACTGGTTTGGATTGTAAGTAGAGGACTTTATTAATCGGTTTAGAGGTTCGCTGCTGCTTTGTCACTTTCTCAATCAAATTGGCCACTTATTTAAGAAAGAAAAAGCTGGTAGAATTGCAAAACAAACAAACAAAAAATACAGGCATCCACACCAACACTGGCCACTTCTCTACGCCTGGTTCTCCAATAAGCAAAGAGTAGAACTTGCAAAGTACTTACGGGCGCTATTTTGGCTTTGTGGTTTATTAGCCTGAGTTTATTAGCACTTTCCGTCCTGCCTAATTATCACTTGTTAGAACCCGTGTTCTGGGCAGGTACCTCCGAGGGGAGGCAGCACGCCTTGTTTCCTACCGTGACATTTTCGCTAAATTAAATTTTAAAACATTCCTCGCCCGCAGACGGAGACGGCCTCAAACGCACGAACTGCAGCAAGTCTCAAGCGTAAAAAGGTGTCTGAGGAAGTTCTCGTTTGTCACCGGGAGAGAAGAGTTAATTTTTTAACCCGCTCACCTCAATTAAGAGCAGTCTGAGCTAACAGGTGCAAAGAGCTGAACGCTACGGTTCGACCATGAGCGTGGAGACCGAGAGAGAGCGCCCGTTAAAATATAAAATATGTATAAGCTGCCTGCTACGTGCGCTAAGTGATTAAAAATGTAATCTCCTTGAAGAAATGTGCCACATATTTGTTTATATTAATGTTAATGACTTGCTAACTAATGATAAATGTATGATAATTTATTCTAAGTGAAATGAAGTGTGCCCTCAAGACAGACTCTGTAAATGAAAGCTTATGCTCACCCAACTTTGGAGCAGGGACATTAATAACTATATTCCTTTACTGCAGAGAAAATGATTGTATGCAAACTATATGCCAAGGCACCCACAGCAGCAAAATAAAGGCCAAGTGGGGGGCCCACCTGGGGAAGCAGGAATTATTTAGTGAAGGTTCTGCGAAAGGATCCTGCCCCCCCTTTGCCGAGGCTCAGAAATTCATCTCGCAGGGCAAGGGAATTCTCTTCAGCTTGTTCTCTGGGCATATTTAAGATTCAGGATCTTAAGTCTTTTGCTTCCCTGTACATAAATAGAATTAATAAAAGCCGCCTAATGTTAGACTATGTGCATTTAGAAATCATTAAGCCAAACTATTTCTGTGCATTTAGAAATTATATAATTATTATCTTTATAAACAACGTTAACGACTCTAATTCTGCCACACAGAGACACCCAAAATATCCATTAGCGTCACTGCAGCCTTCCGCCTCCGCCCCCCCCAGTGCCACAGCCGTCCCCAATTCTGTTGGCACAGCACGAACACACAGAGTAGAGGCGTGTTGTTATTTGTGGGGCATGCACGGTGGATTGGCTACCAAAGGACCTTCATCCTCTCTGTGGGGTATGGGAAGGAAGGAAGGAGGGAGAGAGGGAGGGAGGGAGGGAGGGAGGGGGGGAGAAGGAAGGAAGGGAGGGAGG
>VSMD01025716.1:0-24356 GCA_008750895.1 Mirza zaza | reverse complement strand
CAGGCCACAGCACTCTGCTTACCTCTGGCACCTCGGCAAGTCTACCAGGTTTCCATTCCCAATTGCCCCATCTTTTCATCTAATTCCATTTTCTGAACCACCTCAGAGAAGTAGGAAGGGCATAAACTTTTGGAAGTAGGAGGGGCATAAACCCCATATACATACCATAATAATAGTGAGATGTTATTGTGTGTGAAAATAAAATAGTTAATAAGAATATGGGACATCAAAAACATACCAGACTGGGTATTTTTCTTCCCCAACTAACAGGGATTTAAGGCAGTATTCATTGTGAAACAAACCTGTAGCAAGCAAACATTCCAAAACTAAGACTCAGTTTTTGTACTAGGAACCCATTAGCTAGAACTATTAGCTAGCTAGAACAAATATTTCACTGGAAAGAACATGGTACCCATGTGGCAGGCACCTAAAGCAAGGGGAAGAATAAGTTTGGGTGCTTTTTATCTGGGTCATGGGTACAAAAGAGATTCCAAAAAATTTAGTGCTCAGGTTCATGGCCTTTCTGCTCTTAACCAGATGCTCTGGATGTCTAACAACATCCAAGAGAGAGGCCGTCCCCCACCCCCAAGATTTCTTTCCTATAGCCTAAGATACAGAACAAAGGAAGTCACTCATCGGAGTGAGGTGACCACTGATGTGGTGCGGGAGTAAAACCACACAGGCTTGGTGAAGGACAAGGAGGGAGTAAGATGGAAACGGAAAACACGCCCGTCCTCCAGCCCAGAGGGTTCACCTCTCTGGACCACCCCAGCCAAATGTGTGCTTCTGTGCAAGAAGCCCACACAAAGACGTTCAGTGCAGCGTTATTTGATGCGGCGAAACTTTTGGAATTGACCTAAACATTCCTCAGAAAGAGAACAATTAAATAAGCTGTGGTGCATTCATACGAGGAATGTTTTACAGCAACTAAGAAGCTGTCAGGCCTCTGCGCACAGGTACGGAAAGATCTGTGAGACACATTATGCGGAAAAAGAGAAGCATTCTGTTCCACTTGTGTGAAATGTAAAAACCCATACTGTATGTACATTTCAAAATGCCCAGATTATCTATACACACACACACACACACACACACACACACACGGTGAAAACCAATTCTGAAGGATCACGCAGGGCCAATTACTGTGATCAGAATGAGCTGAGTGGCTAAAAGGGGATGTCACTTCATCTGTGTTGTTCTGATCATTTAAAAGAATGTATTCATGTAGTAGTTGTGTAAATTTTGAATGATGATTTATATTACAAATGGAAAATATGGAAGACAAGTCCGCCTGTTCTCGGACCCCACGTCACAGGTTTTCCTTAACGCCACGGCAGCAGGGAAACGGGGAGCGGGGAGCTCTGCCAGGACATCTCAATAAACGTGTGTTGAATAAAGGCACCTCGATTTTCTTTTTTATAAACAAGTGTCCTTACAGCTCTAAAAAAGCATCTGTGAGTCTAAGCTGAGCAAAAATTCCCCACGGACAAGGAAAAGGAAACAGGGTCAGCCCTCGGAAGGTGACTGAGGCAGGAAAGGGAAAGAGAAAGAGCGTGAGCCCCTGCCCGGCCCCTGTAAATCCCTGCAAAACCAACCCAGGCCGCCTCTCCCTCCTTCCAGGGCCTACCACGCCACCCGGGCGGTCTGCGCCTGCCTCCCTCCCTGCCCCTCCCTCGGGTCAGCCCCCAGTGCCTCCAGCCTCGCCTCACGTTCATTCACGCAATAATTGCAACAGATGTCCTGTGAGTTCTAAAGTTACCACTCACCCAGCAGGGAGAAGGAAAAAAAATTAGCAGAAATAACTGCTTTGAGGTTCTGGAAAAGAAAGTCATTTTCCTCAGCCTGGACGGCATCTGGGCCCACTTAGTTAAAACCACCAGAAGAGGCTTGGTCCCACAAGGTCTGTGTGGACAACAGCCACCCACCTTTCCCCCAACACACAGCGGGTGTGCCGCTGACTGCCACCTCGGGCAGTTCCTTCTTCAGCCCCATCTTCAGTTGTTCCCGCTGCTTCTTCCTCCTGCCCAGCCAAAACCCTCACTGCCCGAATGAACATGGCTGGGAGAACATCAGCCTCACCTGAATTAAAAGAGAAAGAGCCCCTCTACCACTTTCCTTGTTTCCATCACGTGAGCAGAACAGGACGTGGGGACACAACCTGTGACTGCGGTGGCAGAGCCCCGGAGTGTGAGCCAGGCAGGAGGCAGAACGGGGATGCTATTAACAACAGCTATTCCTGGATCCCTGCGGACCCCGCTCTGCGCCCGCCCTGCAGGGCCAGGACGCCGACACCCCCAGCACACCCGCCCGCCTGGCGCGGCGCTAACACCGCCCACGGTCCTCCCTGCACGCGCCCACTGCTGGAACTCCCGCGCCTCTGCGCTGTCGCAGCCTTCTCTGGTGAGGAGCTGGGGGGTATGCTGGGGAGCCCCCGTCACCCCCAGTTTCAACACAGCCTGAGTGTCGCTGCTGCCGGGCACGTTGTCTCCTCTGTATCAGGTAACGCTCATATTTCGCAAGCAGTTAAAAATTAAACAAATACTGATGGGGACAATTAAAAAAAGGAAACCACCCACCAATCTTCTACAATGGTCTCCGTTTCTCGCACAATCATTTCTAAAATACCGAACTGAAGCTGAGGTTAAGAAAGAAATGCATCTCCCCACATGCTCTCCCCAAAGGAGCTGAGAAAGACGCATTCATGGCAGCCCGTGAGGCCAGCCTGCCGGGGCTCACTCAGGCTCTGGCCTCGGGAAGCTGAGGGGCAGGGTGCAGGGATGGAATCCTGGTGGCATCTTTTAATTCCCCTTTCCAGCTGTGTCTGATGCCATTTCTGCCACCTGGACCACCTGTAAATGACACGCTTACACGCTTTTTATTCAGCTATAAGCCAATCTGAGTGACTTGTGTTTCTGAAACCTGCAAACCAAACACTTGCGGCTAATGATCCAATACACCAATACCCCCACTCTAAGGTAGCCTCCCTCGTTAAGGGGCTGAACAGGGAGGTCTGCTGTACAAGGTATGACTGTAAAATAACAAGATTTCGCTTTTAAACAAAACAAACAAGTGAGGACCCCACTGGAACTCTTCTTCTTAAGGACCTTTAATAGCAGCAAATACGAATTCTTTAAGAGTTGGATTTTATTTTTGAAAAACGTCAATATTCAATCAAGGTAATGTCTGTTCAATAAAACATCAAGCTAGGTAAACTGCTCTTTGTCAAACTGAGGTGAGACTTAAGAGAGATGTAATTATTTGTGTAGCTAATGAACTGGTTCATATTTTGTTATTAGGAAACCAGCTTTGGGTAAAGTTTTACTACAAAAGTCCACCTACTGCGGTCATTTCTCTGCTCTCCCTCCACCAATCTTTACGTAAAACATGACACTCACACATCGGCCCACACAGACTCAGTCACATGTGGCTGATGTACAACACTGAACACAGAAGCCAGCTTACAACCTAGGGGCTCACACAGTATCGACAAGTGCTTGTCTTTCTTCTCTCTTTAACAAAGAGTTAAATTTGCCAAGAAAGAGAGAGACAATCCTAAAATTAAAGCCAAACTCTGACAGGCGTTTCCTGGGGTTTCATTAATATTAGACAATGAAAGTCAGCCTCTCAGGCAAACATTAATCATTAGCCAGTTGTTGAAAATTAACTAATGATCTATAAGGATATACCACAGAGCCCTTGTATGGTCGTTCATTTATTTATTCACTCATTCGATGTGCATTTCCTGATGTGCCTCCTGTGTGCCAGGCATAGAGTTAAGCTCAGAAAGCTACAGACGCAAATCAGACTCCAGTCTCAGCCGCTAGAAACTCATATTCTAGTTTCATCCAAAGTCACCTAGCTAAAAGCAGGGGGGGAGGTGAGGTGGGGAGTGGCCAAGGTCAGAGAAGGCTGAATGTAGGAGGCAGCATGTGAGCTGTCCTAGAAAACCCTGGGCATGCAGAAATAAGAAAGCTCAACTCAAACATAGAGACAATAGAGTAAAGACAGTGTTGAGAATGTATGCAACTAACACCCACCCTTAGAGTGGCCCAAGATCCCCAAGGCCCCAGTTTACAAAATTGTGTTTCAGGTATTACAATTTAAACCACTATGTGCAAAAACCGGGAAATGCTAAACCCCATGACCACGTAGATACAATGAACTTGCTTTTAAGCCCAGCTAATACTGTAACACTGGGATCTCAGGCATGGAGGAGAGAAAGCAATCTAAGTGGACTGTCCCACAGTATCCCTGGCCATTGTAAGGCATCCGGGCCTGCAGACAAGTGTCCACAGCCCAGCACTGCTTCTCAGACAGGTCTCACCACTTTCTGCTCCTCTGAGCCCTAGAACCAGAGCACAAAATGTACTAGACTGCTCAGCTCTGAAACCAAGCTCTGAGGGCTCCTTCAGCCACAGGTGCACGACAAGAGTCAGAGACCCTAAGCTTTTCAGGAATAAACACTTATGTAACTTCCCACCCATTCCCAGCTAAGGACCTGCAAGGAGTCTACAGAGAGACCTTCCAATTTAGAAAGATCCTACCTATAGCCCAGAAGAAGGAATAGGTGAGGTGCTTCTCCTGAGAGAGCTATTCATTTGGCAGTCATCAACAACACTTATTTACTGAACATCTACTATTTACCATTGCACCAAGCATGGTTGGGGATTCAAAAATGGTTCACTATAGCCTGGCACAGCGGTTGATGCCTATAATCCCAGCACTTTGGGAGGCTAAGGCAGAAGGATCACTTGAGCCCAGGAGTTCGAGGCTGCAGTGAGCTATGATGACACCACTGCACTCTGCCTGCCTAGGCAGCAGAACAAGATCTATCTCTAAAAAGAATAAAGGTTCACTATGAATTTTATTCTGACAATGCCTGTTAAGATAAAGATGTGCATATAAGTAACTAAAATATAGGTTATTTTACATGCAAAATGCCTCAAGAGAGGGTGAGATAAGATTGTTCCTTAGGACCATGTCAGAAGCCCTCATGGAAGAGACCTAATTGGAGACTGTCCTTAAGCAGCTATAGGAATTTACACATGTAGCAGGGGTAGTGGGGAAGAAGAGGCATTTCACTCGGAGAGGAGGAAAAGCCAGAAGGTGGGCAAGCATGGGAGGGGCAACTAGGAACTGGGGGTGGGCAAGTGGGCAGGGCTCTGCAGGAGAAGAGTGGGGGAAAACACCAAAGGTCCAGACCAAACCAAGGCAGGCCTGGCCATGGGCTCCGGCCTGTCCTCGGTGGGCAGTGGGTGGCCGCTGCAGCTGCAGGATCGCTTCTCTAACAGGAGTCACCTGGCGGTGGTGCGACGTGACTGGAAAGGAAGGGGAAGGCAGGAGAGGTAGCAGAGGCAAAACGTTAACAAGCTAAAAACAAACAAACAGATGGGCCCCAAGAACAAGATGAGGAAAAGGGCAGGAAAGGGGTCACAGACTTGGTAAGACTGCGCCTGCGGTTCGACAAGCCCTCACCAGCACCTGGTCTGCCGGTGGCCGGCTAGGCGAGGGGATGGAGAGGCATGGCACCGCCCTTGCGCCCGCCGCTCCGCGCTGCTGCGAGGTCGGGGAAGGCCTGCGTTGGCAGCCAAAGATCTCCACTTTGGACATTTCTAATCTGAGGCAGTTCCACACTCCAGAGAACAAGGAGGCAGCGCCGGGAGGGAGAGGACCAGGAACAGGCTGCACAGCCTCGAAACTGCTCAGCCACGTCAGTTTGCATACGAGAAACTGAAGTCTGGGAGACACGAAATAGCACGTTCTTCACCACAGTGAAGTTGGATACGATCGATCGTCAGCTCCACTCTGACCCTCGCTACGGAAGAGCTCCCCTCTGCACTAAGAAAGTAAGTGACGAGCACTTCCAGTAGCGGAGCTGAGGAAATACTGCCACTGCACAACGAGGAGGGACATTACTGTGGGAACTGAGTTGCACCGTTTCCCTGACTTCAGCCTCTGCTAGTCCCTGCAAGCCCACAAATGAAAGGTCCATAGAAAGCTGAGATTGTTTATATTTAAAAAAAAAAAACTAACCCTGGGAAAACTTGCTGCCCCCATGTAGCTGAGTTACACACGACCCAGACCGAACACACGCTGGACTAATGGGGAAGGCTGCGCTTCTTACCCGACAGAAGTCGTTTCACTACAAATGGCCTGTAAACGGCAGAAACACCACCCGCGACGCTGGCCCTGCATCCCGCTCTAAGTGCCCGGCACACACGCTTCCACAGAGCTATCAAGCAGACGAAAGCATACCGCTTTGCGACCCATGACAGCCTCTGCCCTTTGTTTTGCCATTCACATTAAATGAAAAGTATTTACTACAGATGAAAAATAAGCTTCGTTCAGCTGCCTCTAAAACGATCCCAAAAATAGAGCAATCACTTTGGTACAAATTGGGTCAAATGTATTAAAAAAAACCCGGGTCCCTGGTGGGAAGACCAACATGGCAAGGGACCTTGCTAAGCGTCAGGAGGAAGTTCACAAAGATCTTCCCTTCCCATAGTGGGAAAGGAAATATTTAAAGAGTCAGGCAGGGTATAAACTCATATGGTCATATGACCATCCAAGTAAAAACGAGACACAAACTTGAATAGAACCAGTTTCAGAATACTAAGAGGTCAAAGGAATATACATTGGTCTTTAGAAAGGCCTGCCAAACTAACGCACTACCTGAACCTCCTAAAAAAAATAAATACAGTCCAATGTTAAGAATTGTCAAGGAAGAGGCCGGGCGCGGTGGCTCAAGCCTGTAATCCTAGCTCTCTGGGAGGCCGAGGTGGGCGGATCGTTTGAGCTCAGGAGTTCAAGACCAGCCTGAGCAAGAGTGAGACCCCCATCTCTACTATAAATAGAAAGAAATTAATTGGCCAACTAATATATATAGAAAAAATTAGCCGGGCATGGTGGCGCATGCCTGTAGTCCCAGCTACTTGGGAGGCTGAGGCAGCAGGATTGCTTGAGCCCAGGAGTTTGAGGTTGCTGTGAGCTAGGCTGACGCCACGGCACTCTAGCCTGGGCAATAAAGTGAGACTCTGTCTCAAAAAAAAAAAAAAAAAAAAACAGGAATTGTCAAGGAAGGATCCACTGGGGAGAGGCTGCAAGAGGGAAGAAGAGAGACTTATCCTTTTCCTGTATTTTATTTCCTCTCTTCTTAGCTGAGCCATTCAAATGCTCTGACAGCACTTATATTAGTGCCCTGAATTTCCCTGGTAAAAAATCAGAATATTAATTCGCTTACACATGCAGCTACATTAATTATTCCATTGATCTGAATTAATCTGCCTTTCTGAAAGGTATTTATTTTCTAAGTTTGTTTAATCATGTTCTCTTGAGCTACAAAAAGCAACAAACTGGGTCACCATCCACGTCGTTAAATTTGGTCACAAGGCTAACACCATCTGTGGCCTAGACTATGATGATCTATCTCCATTGATAGGAGGCTTTTCACTACTTGCTTTTCCTTTAAAATGATCATCTAATGTCACATGTCTACAACCAAATCAAAAGCTATTTAAAATGTCCAAAATTACACAAGTAATCTCTGGCATAGTATAAATACATACTAACATAACAGTAAGTGTTCATATGTATATCCAACTCCCATTCACAGTTGTATTTTCAGCAGCAATATCCAAAATTTCTTTTAATTCTCTAGAAATCAAACTACCAAAGCCTAAACACAAATAGATAGCATGTTACATCTGAAATATGCCACAACATTTTATATGTAACATGAAATCCTGTACATAAACCATTAAGACTTAGTCACAAGAGCACAATTTCACTATCTTCAGAAGCCAGCAGAGCTCTCCCACACTAGGTAGAGCCTAGTGTGTTTGCCTTTACAACACTCACTCGGTTAAGAACACCCAGCCCTGCTAAAATACAGCTTCAACAAGAGAAACCAAAAACAAACAACCAGCGAAAAGAGGAAAAAGCAAAACAGCTGCTCCCTTCTTCATCTACCCTCCTGGATGGCCTCCGATCATAAAGACCTGACCCTTACAAGAAGGATGCTACAGCAGCACCAGAAAAATCCTGAAATGGCTTCTGAATCATCAAAGAGAGATTGCAGAATGTCATAGGTAGAGACAATCCTAGTGCTCTTCTTATCCAATCCCCTTAATTGCCAGGTGGGTGAATGGCAATGCAGAAAAGGTATGAGAAATGCCCCAGAATACAAGTAGTTGACAGCCAAGTGTGACAAGCTCCTAGTCCCAAGTCCAGTGCTCTTTAGTGTCTTTTTTTTTTTTTAACTATATCAACCTTTCCCAAAAGAAGTTCCATGGAACACTAGTTCCATGATGTTAAAGTCTTCTGCCAAAAAAAGTGTTTAAAGAAAGAATCCATGACCAATTACTTTTAGGGACTAGCTGAGTTTAAAAAAATAAAACCTGTTTTCTAACTGTAGAACTTCTCAGACATTTTACTAAGCTAATGTGCACTATAAATCTTTAAGAGGGCTATAAAGTATATGGAAGTATCCTGATTTATTTAACCATACAATCATTTTAATTTGGGACATTTCAGAGACCGGGAGTAGTAACTTTAATACCATACTGTATTATTCTCCAAATTATGATCTATACCGATTTATTAGTTTTCATGTATTCTACTTCTCTAAAAATGAATAGTTCATGTATAAAATCAATGATAATTCTCTACTTACCAGAAAAATTCGTCAAAGTACTCACCACCCCCAAATAACACTGGATTTAAAAAAAAAAAAAAAAAACAGCTAATATTATCAGGAAAGAATGGCAGACAGCAAAAGCTTATGTGGAAAGAAAAATTATTTTAAAATCCGCTACAAACCTCTTCCATAAAAAGTCCACATCTATTTATACAACATTCATGACTTTAAACACTTTCATTCAGTATAAATTTGAGAATACAGGTCAAAAAAATAAAAACCAAAACCACTGTTGCAAAGCTCCAGGAAACATCACATGCATGGCTGTAAACTTCAACCACCCAGAAGGCCAGCTGCCAGTGTAAGCATAGAAGCAAACAATAACCACACACCAGCTCAAGGAGGAACTCTAAAGACACTTACCAAGTTATGATTTGTTGAATTAGAATCATCTTCAGGGAATGGGATGTAAATAGCTAAGGCCACACAATTGGCAAAAATAGCCAATAATATAAATATGTCAAATGGTCTGAAAAATTTTGTTAAGGTCTATATGTGTTATGCAAACATAAATCATTTTCCTCATCACACTCTTCATCACACCACTTTTGAATCACTTTTAAAATGAAAATGACATACACAAATCATATTTCAATTGACTTGTGAAGACTGGTAGGTTTTCAGCAGACGTAGTCATCAATGGGCATCTCATAGTAGACATTCCTATCAAATGACCTCTCCACGTGCTTTTCTTCTGTTGTAAGGATCATGTTATACTCATTCTTCTGCTGTACATTGTATATTAAGACCTAAAAGTATATCCAATTAGGGCACTGTATGAACCAGGTTTCCGCTTCTGGTAGTTTTAAAAACAAGGACCTTACTAAATTCCCGGCTGTTGTAGACACAGAAAAGTCATCATGGGAAAAATCTCTTCCACAGATCCTTGCCTCCGTGTGTTAGAGCCATTTTCTTAGGGGCTATTCTTAGTGGTGTCAGTCTAAATCTCCTGTCTGGATTGGGGCAGGCCAAGTCACTAGGACCTTCTCCATTCCCCCTGTGACTTTTTCATGGCATATTCCAATACCTCCGACAGTGGGATGAGCAAGGCAGGCTTCAGCTCCCTCCTCTACTTTCACTACTAGAGCAATCAATGGCCATAACTGCTTCAGATTAAAAGATGGACTGGAGCTCGTTTATAATGCACTGTTACTGTGCTCAATTTATAAACAACTTAAATGAAAAAGCCATAAGAAATCAGCACCAGACACTTTCAATGTAGGAGGCTTTCATAATTCCAAATCTCGGAGGCCTGTCTGGAAGAGCCACTTTGAAATCAGCCTTCAAAAGATACTTGCTTAAACATTCTGGTGTTATTAAGAGACACTGTCAAAACTGGCAATGCAAAATTTGACATCTGCCAAAATGACTGTTTTTCTTCTTTTGGTTTTCATCCTTTCCAAATTCGAGGTTTCATGAGCACCAACCTAACCCGCAATTCCTGGGCTTGCTCTTTCAACAGTGCTTCTCCACTACACTCACCCACAAGGGGACAGGCCACTGCTATAACTAAATACCTGGAGGTACTTAAAATGCAAGGATATGAACAGACTATTCTCCATTCATCCTGACACTCTTCTGGGAAATCCAAAAATGCTACAGGAAACAAATACCCTTTATCTCTCTGGAGCTATCTTGAGTTTCATAAAACCTCAGCCCCTTGAAGAGCTTTGATACCTTATTGAAATAAGGAAATGAACATTATTCCCTAACTAATTTCAATCAATTTATTGTTTAACTCATCTAGTATTACAAAATCTTTCATCCAGGGATCCAGCTTTCACACACCTTAAGAAAACTTCAGAATTCCCATTCATTTTTCTCTTAGCGGGTCCCCACTGAAATTTAAAAAGTCGAGTGCCCCAGTGTCCTTCTCTACAGAAACACACTTAGTCTCTCCCGTCCCCCATACCACCCTTCTTCCTATTCAACTTCCCAACACCTAAATGATAAACCAGCAAACCTGAGAAATACTAACACTGTTCAGGAAGGCTAAATATAAGGTGTATTTTTTTCTTTATGTTGGTTCAGTTTCAGTCTTCAGGTATACGGGCAGATGCCATCTCACTGCCACAAGATTTTTACAAACGAAGCAGAAAAAAGCAGAAGAGAAACAGATGGGCCTAGTCTTGACGACTCCTTCTGATAAGGAGAACATTCTCACTGCCCCAGGGTGCAGGACACTCCACCTTGCCCGTCTGTAAACTAGACACTCACTCTCCCAGGGCAGACTGGGCCTGATGGAGCTGTCTTTGGGGTGGGTTTCTATAACCTGGTCCCTGAATTAGAAGGAAACTGTCATTTGAAAAAAAGTGGATCATATACTTTTAACGATCTATCTAGCCTACAAAGTGCCCCATTTGTAAGCAGGCGTCTCCCTGAACTGGCAGCCACATCTAACTCCTGTCTGTACACACGTGTCTGGCAACTCGGAAAAGGGAGACAGCAGCGTGATGCAGGAATTCGCTCCGTACACATAAATTACTATGTACCAATTACTGTGCACAAAGAGAAACAGCATCAGGCCTCCTACCTCACTCCACAGAAAATTAATGACCCCACTGAGAGGGCTCTGCTTACTCAGAGTCATGTCAAGCCAACCTAAGGAGGAGATATTTCTGGCAAAGTGCAGCTGTTGCCCATGACTCCAGCGATGCCACTGAGGCACATCCTGATTCACCTAATTCCCTCCTAGCCTGACACGAGTGTTCTGCTCTCTGACTAGAGAAGAACTTAAAGAGAAAATGCATACACACAACCCCAGCTACGTGAGAGACACCATAACTCACTCTAGAGAAGAGACATCTGTTCTAAACACAAAAAGCACACGAAAACCCCTCAAATCCTACCCTAGCATTTGGCTGCTCTCTCCAAAACCTTTCTAGACAGTTACCTCATTTTAACTTCTGTCCACAGCAGAGAAAATAGCCAGCTAAGGCAGAGGGCATGCAGAGAGCTGCCTACTGGGTACCTGGCTTGTCAGGGGATTTCAGCTCCGCTTTCTAGCTGGTGGCCAACACCTCCCTTTCCAGTGTGGCCCCACCCTTCCCTGCCTGGTGGGAGAAGCCCTACATTCACACCCCTTCCTACAGTTAGAAACTGTTCTAAGGCCCCTGTCAGTCCCAAACATACCTCTGGGGAAAGGAAATGCTTTATTTTATTCAGACTAACGAATCATCTGACTAATTAAAAAGCCATTTGCTCAGAAAGCAGGTCTCAGTCAACCTTTTCTGAAGAATGGCAGTAACTGAAGGCTTGCCTCCAGGCTTGGGCAAGGGGTAAGCTGGCAGGAGCACAATGGTCTTCCAAGATCTGGGACGTGACAACCGTTCAGAGGCATTTGGAGTTCAGTTTTAAAAATACAAAGGAGACACCCAGAAATGCAACTTCAGTCCAAGGACATAGACAGAAATTTTTATAAAGGCAACAACTGCAAATTCCTCCACTGAGAGGGCCGTTCTCTAACTCATAAAGGCTCAGGAGGAAGAGGCACGTGCAAACCTCTCCCTTCACAGGCTCCCTCGTGCTCACGTTTCAAATGCTTTTTTGGAACTTGTCAAAAGGAAATTCCAGGAAGTCATAGCATTGATCGGCCAAAAAAAAGGAAAAAAATCAAAAGCACTCCCTCCCTATGAAGTAAGTGTTGATATCTGTAGCTACCTGAACAATTAGAATCACCAAATGTCAGAGCTAAAGGCAACTCCGCACTAGTTGTAGTTTCAGAAGCAAATTTCAAACATTGGAATGAGAAGATTCTACTAAAGGCCAAAAATGTATTCACTTCCAGTAGAGTCTCATACAGTCTTTTTTTTTTTCAATCAGCAGACCTTATGTGCAATAGGTTCAATGCCTACCACTGCCCAAAAACAACAGAGGTTGTTTAAAATCAGTCATCTAATGTCCAAAGACCAAAGGTTAGTTTCATGTAAATCTACCACTTTGAAGTTCCAGGCTGTCACTCCCTTCCCCACCACTAAACACACAGACCCAGACAGTAGGCTACATATACCCACAGAACCACCCTCTGAAACCTGAGGAGATAGGAAGGTATAAAACCCTTATATACAACTTCTTCTGTTGCTCACATTCCAGACTGCTACAGCTTTGTGTCATTTCAGAAAGCAAATCCTTTTAAAGAACAGATGGTAAAACAGAAAATGAGAAAGACTTTCCCCCAAAAAAGGATACTTCCATTCCACTATACTAATGCAGGCTCTTCGGATGGGGTTATTGAGTGACAAACAGAAAAGGGCGCGGGCAGGTCGGCTGTTGGACGAGTTACCCTGTTTTTTGCTCTTGGCGTATTGCTGACGTTTTCTTTGGGAGAGAGATCCTACAGGTGGGGGTGCAGAGGTGCTCATAGTTTGGGCAGCCTTGGCCTGTCTAGCAGCATCGATTGCAGCTTGCCAAGACAGGACAGTTTGCTTGGAGCTATTCGGCTGAGAAGTTGGTCCTTCACCAGAAAGAGGGAGTCTGGTGCCTCTTGCATAGTTTGCCTCTAGAGAGAATGAGAAAAAGAAAGATTAAAAAAAAATGATAATCCAGTGTGCAGGGGAAAAAAGCAAAGGTTGTCTTCCATCAATAACAGGGGGATTCATTCCTATGTTTCTGTTTTGAATCTCATGTCCTATTTTTCAGAAGCAGGGGTTTGATCAACCAGAGCAGCCAAGAAAGTCCACGAGCTCTGGTCTAAGTGTCAATCACACTAGATCATTGCTGCATCACACCCAACAGGGTTAGTACTCCTTCACAACAAGACTTTTAGTACATGTCTTCTGACAAACTGAGGTCATTCCCACATTTATTCCACATCTTCTCAGATTTTTAAAACCCATCTATCTCTAATGAGTTAACATATGTACAACAGCTTTTCTCTATCGTAACTACCACCTCACCAAGAAAAAAAAAGGCAGTGACAATAATTCAATAGTCTTAATCATTTTCAAGGTGTTACTCCAACATCTTTCCAAAGCCACAAATGCATTTTTTTCAGCATGGGGGAAAAAACCCTCCACTGGCACCCAGGCAATACCAAAAACCCCATAACAAATATCTGGATTATGCACTGACACTTCCTGCAAATGAAAATTCATGATGCTTGGGACTCATTTCCTCCACAGGCTTCCGAAAACAGAAAACATCTTTAGGGCTTTTTTGCATTTTAAATTGCAGCAGCATCAGCCAAGCCAGCATCCCAGAGAGACAGACAAGGCAGTTGGCCTGCACCCCTATACCTAGGACAGACAGCCTGGATCACGCCAGGGGCCCTCAAGGCCTCAGCAGGAGCATGTGCGTGTAGGCTGGCATTCAGGTGCACAACAAGGCAGAAACCCAAGGGGGCTCCGTGTGCGACGCCCCTCCACCGCTGCTTTGGGTCAGGCCACCCTCTAAACCCCTGCCTGCCTTCCACCACAGCCTCCTCACTGAAGCAGAAGTCCAAGTGAGAGAGGAGGCAGAGAGGCAGAGGGATGGGCATTTGCAAAACCAATTATTGCTAAGTAGAGTCAAAGCAGGCACAGGTCTGCCTGCCCAGCAAGCCTGAGAAGGGGGCAAAGAGGGCGGGCAGCAGGCGATCGTGCGCGGGGACAAACCGTGCCAAGCCTTTCCCTTGGGGAGCGCTCACCCGGAAAGGCTTCCAGCCGACCGGGGTTGAGGGGCGCTGGCGATCTCCAAAGAGGAGGACTGGCCAGGAGCTGCTCCAGCCTCCCTCGCCCCAGCCCGGCGGGCGTGCAAACTGCACGTGGCGCCCGGGCCAGGGCTGGGGAGAGGAGCCCCACAGCGGCCGCGACTCCCGGGCATTGCTAGGTTACCGACGTGTGCACAGCCGGCGACGGAGCCGGAACACACGCTCCACCCGACCCCTTCCCCAGAAGCCGACCGGGCCTCCCGGAGAGGAAGGGGCGCGCTTCACCCATCCGCGGCCTGAAGGGTGAAACTGGGCAACCCTAGAATTTTCCGGATGCCACGGGGACCTTCTCTAGTCGATGAGGGGGCGGGTGAGGAGGGGAAGAGGCTGGAAAGGGGGCTCGGCTGAAGACGAACAGCCTCCCCTCCCATCGCTACGGGCGGTGAAGGAAAGTTGAGCCTCGCGAATCACCTCGCCTCGCGCCCCTCGGGCTGCACGGTGCTCCGCACTCCTCGGCCGCCCCCACCCCACAAATGCAGAATTAACTCTGACATTCACGGCCTGAAGGAGAAACGGAGTGGCTGCCACGCATCTCCCTTCCTGTGTAGATGACACCGAGCCAGAAGCACCCTCGTTCCACCCCCTCGACCCACCCAGCGCCGCGGAGACGTGGGGGCAGGGGTGGGCAGGGCTGGGCAGGGGTGGGCAGGGGTGGGAAGCGGAGGACCGCAACAGGGTTAGATTTGGCAGCGCGTGCCCGGGCTCTGGCTGCTCACCGTTCGCGTGGTCCGTTTGCTGCTGCCGTTGATGCTGCATTTTTTTCATCATCATCATCATCATCATCCACGAACATTTATTGAGCGACTACTGTGTGCAGGGCACTGTGCTGGGCGTTGGAGCGGGGGAGGAATGGGCAAGGGGATCACCAATAGGTAGGAGCCGCGGTCCCTGCCCTTATTCTCGCTTCAGCAGGGGGTGGGGAGGGACGGGGACAAATAACAGAAAATAAGGACAATTTATAAAAACCGCTCGCCACCCAAGCTCCCTCTTTTTCAAAAACGGAGCAAAATAAACTTTTTAAAAAAATAAAATCAGATGTATATATTATCGTAATGATATATACATGCAATTTTTTGCTGCAAAGGAGAATTGGCTTGGTCCCTCCTCTAGCGGAGGGACGCCGCGGAGACGCCGGCCCGGCCGCCGGGGCCGCTCGGGGCGCCCCCCATGCCCGCCCGCCCGCCGCGGAGCCCGCCGCGGAGCCCGGTGCCGCCGCCGCCGCCCGCGCCGCCGCTGGCTCGGGACCGCGGGCAGCCGGAGCTCACATCCGGGGACGGAGGCGCTCGTCCGCCCGCCCGCTCGCTCCGCGCCCGCCGCGCCGCGCCGCACGCCGGCTTCGCCCTGGCGACGCTGCGCGCCCGCCGTCCCCCGCCCCCCGCCCGCCCGCCGCCCGGGCCTCCCACGGCCGCGCCGCGCCCCGGCGGCCGGCGGCCCGGCGCGGGGTCTCCGCACGCCCGCGCGCTCGGGTGGCCGCCGCGGGGACTCGGGGTGCCGCCACCGGGCCTGGCTCGGCTGACCTGCGGGCGCCGAAGGGTTAAGCGCGCTCCAGCCGCGGGCCTCCGGGTTAACCCCCTCCGCGCCGCAGGGTGTGCGCTCCCGCGGCCCCGAAGAGGCGGGCGGCGGCGGTGCGGATTAACCGCTCCTCCCCCTGCATCTCCCGGGGGCGGGATCGCTCGGGCTCCCGCGGCGGGCCCGGGCGCCACGCGAGTCCGCCCCTCGGCACACCTGCAGGCGGCCCCGCCCCCGGGAGCACAGGTGCCGGCGGGCGGTCGTCGCCGCGGTCTCGGAGCGCACCCTTCCCGGGCTCGGCGGGCTCCCACTGCTCGGGGCGGAGCAGGCGGCCCTCCCTCCGCTCCGCGGGCTGCGGGGTGGGGGCCGGCTGCGGGGTGGGGGCCGGCTGCGGGGTGGGGGCCGGCTGCGGGGTGGGGGCCGGCTGCGGGGTGGGGACCGGCTCCGGAGAGCGCCGGCCGCCCCAGCACCTGCCTGCGGCTCCCACCCGGCTTCCGGGGCGCCCCTCCTCGCCCGCTCTGGCGCCGCCGTGGGCTCGAAGGGGCCAGCCAGTATCTCGGCCCCAAGTGTGTTTGGAGGCAGGTGCAGGGAAGTAGAAGCCGAGGCGAGGTGTTTCAAGCCGCTTGTGTTTGCTCAAAGAAATAGTGCTGCTGCCACCGTGGACTCCAGTCTGGGCGCCGAGGAGAGCACTTTGTTTTATGATACCTCTGCTGTCTCATACTGGGGCCTGGGGGCCGGGTTGCACACGGCAGTCCTGTCTGGAGGGAGAAATACTGTATCTAGTGGATGACTGATATTTTTCATTTAGCTCTGTGCTGGCTGTTGGAGAAGGGCGTCTGCTTTGTTACTTCACAGGATTCGATTTATTTGCTTTTGTTCCGATCTGCATGTTCCCACAGCGTTTTAGAACGTTTAAGAACAGTGTCTTTAAAGCAAAAATAAAGCAAACAGCTCAGCGTGAATTAAGAAAATAAGAATTGTCTATGGGAAGGTGCTCCTTGTCCATAGAGGACACACTAGTCATCCGCAATTTCTGAGGGGCCCCTGGGACAGCGAGTGGGGACCAGACAGAGACTCCCCAGGGCCTTCCTGCGGGGGCGTCCGGTCTGGAAGGATGAAAACAACTAGGCTCTTGCTGGGTTTTGTTTTTTGCTTTGTTGTTGGAGAGAGGAGAGGCAGGGAAACAGCCATATGGTCTAGTAGCAATATAAAGCTGGCCTGGGCCACCTCACCTATGGCTGCTTCTGAGCCAAAACCTGAGGGGACAGAAGATGGTTCCTGTCAAAGAACTTACACATCCGTGAAGCACTTGTGAATTTCATGTCGCTTTCAGAGCTCCAACTCTAAAGCCTTGCCTCTTGAGACCTTTTCTACAAAATCCCCTCCTAATGTTTGCCCAGGACTCAGTTCAGTTCATAAGGCACCTGTTAAGAACAAGGGTCTGGGCTAGGTGTTGCCAGGACAAATCTATGGCACAGCTCCTCCCTCAAGGCCAATCTAATAAAGGAAGAAAAGTGTGTGTGCATCTCTCACACCATGCAGAACATGCAAGCTGTAACAAGTATGAAAAAAGTGCTATTCAAGCATCAGAGATTAATTATAATTGAGGAAATCTGAGGTTTTCACAGAAGAGGGCATTTTAACTGATTCTTAAAAACTAATGGGAGCCGGGCATGGTGGCGCATGCCTATAATCCCAGCTACTCAGGAGGCTGAGGCAGTAGGATAGCTTGAGCCCAGGAATTGGAGGTTGCTGGGAGCTAGGCTGACCCATGGCATTCTAGCCTGGGCAACAGAGTGAGACTCTGTCTCAAAAACAAACAAAACAAAAAAACTAATGGGTAGGAGGAGGGATGAACAGGTGGAGTATGGGGCAATTTTAGGGCAGTACAGCTATTGTTTATGATACTGTAATGATATATGTAGGACATTATGCATTTACCAAAATCCATAGAACTGTACAACACAAAGAGTGAACTTTACCATAAACTAGGGACTTTTATTAATAATAGTATGTCAATATTGGTTCAAGTGTAACAGATATAGCCCAGTAATGTAAGATGTTAGTAATAGGAGAAACTGTTGGCAGAGGGAGTATATGGGAACTCTGTACTTTCTACGAAATTTTTTTATAAACCTAAAACTGCTCTAAAAAAAATAAAGTCCATTAAAAACAAGTGACTACTTTTTTTTTTTTTGAGACAGCGTCTCACTCTGTTGCCCAGGCTAGAGTGCCGTGGGGTCAGCCTAGCTCACAGCAACCTCAAGCTCCTGGGCTCAAGCAATCCTGCTGCCTCAGCCTCCCGAATAGCTGGGACTACAGGCATGTGCCACCATGCCCGGCTAATTTTTTCCACATATTTTTAGTTGGCCAATTAATTTCTTTCTATTTTTAGTAGAGATGAGGTCTCACTCTTGCTCAGGCTAGTTTCGAACTCCTGACCTGGAGCGATCCGCCCGCCTCAGCCTCCTAGAGTGCTAGGATTACAGGCATGAGCCACCGCACCCAGCCATAGACGGGGTAAGAGGAATGGGCTTTAAGGGTGAGAGTGAAGCGTAGGGCAGAATGTGGGGAGGCTAAGCTGATGGAGAGAGGAGGTGGGAAGGCCACTCAGAGCTGGGGAGGAAGGCTGGCTGGCTGGCTAAGAAGACTAGATTTATCTTCTCTGCAGGGAGGGCCAGTAAAGGTGTTTTAGCTCAGAAATGACATGATTAAATTGTGATTTGGGGATTTGGGCTTCCAGGTTTTACCCTTTAGGTCTTAATAAGTCTATGGAATTAGAATTTTTGACATGCCATTCCAGCTTCTGAATCTTGGCAATGTCTCCAGCAAGCATTTTTTTTTTTTTTTTTTTTTTTTTGAGGGCCTCGATTCAGCACAGCTCTGGATGCTTTGGCCTACTGGGTAATTTAAATATTTATATTCCCATGACAATGTGAATTACTGAACAAATAATAGTAACTAATATTATTAAAGGCTGCCTATGTGCCAAGTTCTAGTGTAGGTGCATTAAGTGTATTCATTCATTTAATTCTCCTAACAAGCCTGTGAGACAGGTACTATTAAAACCCTCATGTTACAGATGATAAAACCAAGACAGCAAGGAGTTAAGTAACTCGCCCAAAACCACACACGGTTACTTAGTGGCTGAGCCAATAAGACATAAGAAAAGGCTAAAATAAAAGGTTTCAGCTCTAAGACCCAGATATGTCACTGACAAACTACTATGGGGTCCTAATCCCCGTGACCTCATTTATCAAACACACACACCTATGTAAAGGCACTGAATTGGCATTCTAGACATGCTCACCTGTGTGTACTGCATTTCAGAAAACCTTGCTGACGTGACAGTCCAGTCCAGAGCCTGACCGTCTCACACCCGGGATCACGCGGTAGATGCCCCATCTAAATTCTCCCTCCCACAAATAACCCATCTTATGTTCAGAAGACACCATGTCACTTCCCTAACCAAAAAACATTGTTTCCTCTTTCCTTCCACTGCAACCTAAACTCCTCTGACTAGCTTTCAGCCTTATCATTTCGCACTATTCACCTTCACTGTGGTCAGCAGCCTCCTCATTAGGCAGTGAACATGCTGTGCTCACTTCTGACTCTGCCTTGGCTCCTGTTTGTTCACTGACCTGAAATCCCTGCCTTGCTGACTTGCTGACCTCTAACTAAACCCTCCCTATGGAACAAGCCTCCAGTCCCTACCTCCTCCAGAAGGCTTCTCTGATTCTGATTGCTCCTGCCACTGAGAACACATATGTACACCCACCCCCACCATCCCTTCCCTGAAGGCCTACAGCACCTAGTTTTTCCTTTGATAACGTACCTTCCTGTGTCTTACTCAATTGCTTCTTGGCTATAAATCGTGTCTCTGCAACCACAGTGCAGGTCTTTAAGCAAGGATCACCTCCTTAGCCCCCTTCCCCAACTGCCAAGTGTTATGCTCAGAGCAGGCGCTAAATACTCTGATTAATCTGCACAGGATCATAAAAGCCCACAGATATCACTGGAAATTGTCAGCTAATATTTACAGAAATCCTATAAAGTTTATGGCAGCACACTTGGCCCTTAGGTGGTAAAAAATACAAAACAGAGGGAAAACTGGGTCCTCTGCAAACCAGGAATTCTAATTAAGGAAGACAAACAGATCCTGAAGGTTACATGCAGAACATATCCATAAACTATGAAGTTGGGTCTGAATGAGGCTCTCCACCCACAGGCCCTGGTGCTAAGAAGATGGTCCCGACCCACTAACCACCAGAACAGGCAGATAAGGGGGGTGGGGACACGTGTTCCGGGTAGAGGAATGGCATGCACAAAGTCAGGCTGAGAAGTCCGGAATATGTTCAGAAGCCAGTAAGCAGGTGGATAGACTGGGACTTAGGGGGACTTAGGAGATAGTGGTGTAAGTAGCAAAGGTGGGATGGAGTAGATCAGGCGTCCTCAAACTATGGCCGGCGGGCCACATTCCGCCCCCCTAGGACGTTTATCAGGCCCACTGGGTGGTTTTGCCGCTGCTGCCTGTCCTGCTTAGCAGCTGACTTGTCCCGGGCCCATGGTGCGCACTCTCCAATGGTCTGAGGGACAGTGAACTGGCCCCCTGTTTAAAAAGTTTGAGGCCCCCTGGAGTAGATGGTGGAAAGTCCCGAGTGTCTGGCTCACTTGTCCAGGTGTTACCTCGTAGGCCAGTAGTTCTCAAACTTTATGGTCTGAGGACTACTTTAGAGTCTTTACAATTACAAAACTCTTTTGCCATTTAGATCTCATCTGTTGATATTTACCATATTCAAAATTCAAACAGACTATTTAAAAAAATCATTTATAGGTCACTTTAAAATAGTAATATATTAACTTTTTAAATGAAAAATAACTGTTTTCCAGAACAAAATAGTGAAAAGAGTGACATTCTTTTATTTTTTGCAAATATCTTTACAGTCTGGCTGAAAAGAAGACAGCTGGATTCTCCTATCTGCTTCTGCATTCAATCTGTAGTGATAGAATGTTTGATATGTACAAACAGATATGTCCACAGATACATAGTTAACAGCCTTTTCAGATAATTGTGGATATTGTTCTTTGCTATGGCACCAAAACTCAACTTTTAAAGGTTAGTTGAAATGTGGAATTTCAAACCGTGTCAGTGAACTCACTTTTTATACTCTGTTGCATTAAAATCTATCAGTCTATTTTGCAGTTTAAATCTTTTACCCATGCATGATTTGGTAACATCATGCATTGGTCATTTAGAAAATACTGTTTCACTGAGTTACACAGATTTTCTAAATGTTGACACATTTCATTATGCAATATCAAAAAACCACATTCATTGTTATCACCACCAATCTCATCAGAAAGTCTTTAAGTATAGGGAAGCTGTCAAGCTCTCTGTGGTAGATAGAAGTTTTTCAAAATTCTAATTTTCACTTGAAAGCTCAAATTTTATAATTGGCACAAATACTGTCAAGTTTTTTCTTTGAAGTAACTGGCTTACTTCATTCATTTTCTAGAAAATATCAGCCAAATACTTAGGTCTGAATAACCATAGTTTGTCAGTAAAATTGTTGTCCCATGAAAAAGTAACCCATCCAACTTCCTACCTCAAACCATCACACGAGTGAAAAAGCATTGTATGCAGCAGAAATGTTTTATGCATTTGTCCTAATTTGTGAGCCAGATTATTAAAAGACATCTACACAAGGGTAGAGATTTAATAAAATAATAATTTCTACTGCTTCATCAAGGAGATTGTCAAGTAAAATTGGCTTTTTTTTTTTCCTGTGAGCGCATGACAGATCATAATCCAGTGTCCACCCACACACTTTGGTGTCATTGCCTTGGCTCATGCTAAGACACTAATAGTTTTAAACACTGTTGATTTTGTAGCATCAGTGCAAATGTCAACAGTAGAAAAGGCAAATAAGTCTTTGTGTTACTATGAAAATAGTTTTGACCTCAAAGACCACTTGAAAGGGTCTTTTGGTGCCCCAGGTAGCGTTACCAGATAAAATACAGAATACCCAAATATTGCATGGGGCATACTTATGCTAAAAAAATTAGTTGATGTTTATTTGAAATTCAAACTTAATTGAGCTTCCTGCATTTTTATTTGCTACAACTGGCAACCTTACCTCTGGGGGTCCATAGACTACACTTTGAAAACAGCTGCTCAGGCAGCTCTGGACCGTTTTTGAGCAGAGAAATGATATCGGAGTTGTATTAATACTTCATGAAAATAGTTCTAACACATACAGGCAAGATAAATCAGAGGATGAAAAGATTTGTAGGGCACAGGAATATCTGATGGATCAATTAAGAAGATGTTACCAGATTTATTGATCCATTTATTTTGTTATTGGTGAGGGGCAATGCCATTCTGAGATTGGACAGAGAAAACAAAGGCCTGCAGGAGGCAGCTCTCTGCCTAGTGAGGTCCCCTATCCTTTGGTGCCACCAGCTTCCCCCTCCTCGTCCATCCCCATGCCCCACCACCATCAGGACTCCTCCACTACAACTGACTTATACTCCACCCAGCAAAATTTCAAATCTTCTCTTCTTGCTTTGGCCCCATTACAAGTAGAGTCCAGCTGGTCTTCGTCCTTCATCAAGCAACTGTTCACTTGAAGAGCAGGATTTACATTTCACATCAGACAAAGTAATTCCAGTTCCTTTAACTGGTTCTTTCCCATCCCCCTTGACCCAATTCTTAAATCTTATCCATCACTCTCTGATGCACCAAATACTCTCCATTTTCACAATTGGGAAATCCTGGCAGAGTCTAGCATATACAGTCAACACCCCATTATCCATGTTGACTGAGGGAAGGGAGCAAGTCTTAAGTTTCCCATCTGTGAAATAAACTGATTATAAAACATATCTCTAAGGGTTCTTAACATTCTAATATGGTATATTGGAGGGAATCTGCAGCCTTCTGATTTCCAGATTGTTCTTTTTTAAGCACCAAAGGAGGAAAGAAAAGCTTCCTCTGTCTCTGCTGCACCCCTTTTAATAAAAGGATTTGTTCTGTAAAATTTCGATTCAGTCAAAAGGCCACAACTTAAGAACCAGGAAGGCCACATGTTCCCTTACGGCTGCAGGTTCCCCACCCCTGTTGGAGCCACGTAGAACTAGGCTCAAATCCTGGCCCTGCCAGCTACTAGCTATGCTGTTTTGGGGCTTCTTAGGGCCTCAGTTTCCTCACCTTTAAAACAAGGATAATATCACCCATCTTATTAATTTATTGCAAAGATTAAAAATAATGTTGTAGAGCCTCTGACATGTAGCATCAAGTTGAACCATATAACTTAATGTGAATTTAACTAAATATACTAAGTTACAGAGAGAGAAAGGGAGGGAGGGAGGGAAGCATTTAAATGGTGCTGGCAGGAGTCTGCCCTTCCTGTGCGTGGTCTTAGTTTTTGCCTTTATGTCCTGATTTAGAACTTAACTCCCCACCCCAATTAAAATATTACAATCTACTGTAATGATGGCTCTCCTTTTTGTTAATTGCATTCTGTCATTCAGTGTAGTCCCAAAGCAATAGAACACAGTGGGTTTTTTAGTGATCTTTCAATTTTGCTTAATTTTAATTTCCAGTATTTATTATTTAAGATTCGACAGCCAATACTGACAACCCCAAGGCAGTTACAGTAGGACAGAGATAATAGTAAACTAGATATTTACACACACGCACATAGTGCATCCCATGGCACATGCTGAATGTAATTGCGAGCACATACAAACACACACATGTGCACACACACGCGCATGTGTGCACAGAGGACACCCAAAATTGGGTTTAGTCAACACTACTAGTCACCTCCAGGTTAAAAGCATTAACTATCCACTGGAAATGAAGCTGGCAGTCACACACTGCAATGGGAAATAACACAAGTCTGCATCCGATCAGCCACAGGAGCAAATTTATGAGGACGGGAAGTTGTTAGGGAGACCCAGAAAGTCAATAAACGTCAGAAATTTTATAGTTCAAGCACTACAATTTCCTTTTTGTTTCTTCAGAGCAGTTGTTTAAATATTCAATTCACAAAACAAAACTGAAGTTTAAATGGCACCAGTGTCTCTCACAGTTGGCACCTACCACACATGTGGACCTGTTTACTTTTCTTTTTTTTTTTTTTTTTTTTTGAGACAGAGTCTCACTTTATTGCCCAGGCTAGAGTGAGTGCCATGGCGTCAGCCTAGCTCACAGCAACCTCAAACTCCTGGGCTCAAGCAATCCTGCTGCCTCAGCCTCCCAAGTAGCTGGGACTACAGGCATGTGCCACCATGCCCGGCTAATTTTTTCTATATATATTTTTTAGTTGGCCAATTAATTTCTTTCTATTTATAGTAGAGATGGGGTCTCGCTCTTGCTCAGGCTGGTCTCGAACTCCTGAGCTCAAACAATCCGCCCACCTCGGCCTCCCAGAGAGCTAGGATTACAGGCTTGAGCCACCGCGC
>VSMD01025712.1:0-42023 GCA_008750895.1 Mirza zaza | reverse complement strand
GAATAATCAGGTGCTCCTCAAAGTAGAAAGCTTCTGAAAGGGACAGCAAGCATCACACACACACACACACACACACACAAAAAAAAAAAAAAAAACTATCACATCACCAGCTCTGGGTTTTGGGTTCAGAAAGAGCTATGCTAATACTCTTATATTGTTTGCATTCTATGGATCAATGGAGAGAATTTATTCTTCCTAGAGAGTATTTAATAAATTAGTAAGGATTAAGCAACTCTTTTAAACATCTCTTTGGGCTTACTTTTTAAGGTTATATGAAACAATGAAATCATTGTTCTGTATAGGAGTCTAATCTCCTTGAGAATAACATTTTACTACCTGGTTCCATTGCTTTGTAGTTGAATGTGTATTAAGTCTGACATCTGCATATAAGCTATGGGGACAAATGGGCTCCTCCCATGAGTACTCACTGCCACAGTCTATATTTGTAATCAGACAATCAATATGGTTAACATGTGCCAACTTCACTGGAGGAGGGTGAGTGAGCCTGAGATCCCTGATACTGGAGAAATAATGTGAAGAAGCTGTATGAATGGGGCTCTTTGTTTGCCTGTGTTTTAAATGTTCTCATTTTTCACAACACTTTATAGAGAGCTCTTAAAAGGCCTTTATTGATGGAGATAATCATTAAATGTCAGTTTTAAAAGAGGTGTTATTGATGTAATGTAATATAATCTGCTTTTGCAAAAGGCCTTTTTATCCCAGTGTATGGAGGAGTACTTTGCCAACCCAATCCTATCACCAAAATCCAAGATGTAATTCATAGAGGCTAAGAAAACCCCCTTCTAGATTTAAATTTAGAGGCATGGAATATTTATTAGATCGAATACCCTAAAAAGATTGACATAAGTGTAGTGCATGACTTTCTTTCTCTGTGATAACTTGACATTGACTATTTATTCATTCAATAATCATGTATTGAATATCAGTATACCAGGTAAAGTGCTGTGTAGTGAGTTAAAAAAGTTAATGTCTACCTTCTAAAGATAGAAATAGACATACAAATAAGTCGATGACATGCAGTGTGATCAGTGCAATGTTAAGGAAACTGTGCAAGTTAGAGAGTTTGAATAGACTTTCAAAACATGGTCCCAGGACCAGCAGAATCAGCCTCAATTGGGAACTTGGCTAGAAATGCAAATTCTCACCACACACAGACACACACACACACACACAAAGATAACGTATATGAGGTAATGCATATGGTAATTAGGTTGATTTAGCCATTCCACAATGTACGCATATATCCAAACATCATGTTGTGCACCATCAATATTTATAATTTCTATATGTCCATTAAAAATGAATAATTTTTTAAAAAAGAAAACAACAAAATAATGTGAGTTCTAATAATACCCACAGCAAAGCCCTTAAAAAGAGAGACAAATGCAAATTCTCAGGCCCCAGAACTATTGATTGAATTGTAAACTCAGGGGGTGAACCCTGCAATCTGTGTGAACAAGCTCTCCAGCTGGTTCTGATGCCTGCTCAAGTCTGGAAACCACTGGCTTGAAGGGGCGATTCCCAAAATCTGGTGCAGATTGGAATCACCTGGGGAGCACTTAAAACTCTCAGGCCACATCCCAGACCCATTAAATTGTAATCCCTGGGGGTAGATAAAGGGATGTCTGCATCAGGTTTTAAAAGTCAAATAAGATGTTTCTAGGAAGACAGGGTGAGAAGGCATTTCTGGCAGAGGGAACAGTTGTCTGCGAAGGCACAGAAGCATGAAACAGCTCTGTATTTTGGAGATAAAATCAACACTGTTGCTGAAGCAGAAAGTTGAAAGGGAGAAGTAGACAGAGATCAGTACACAGGGAGCCTTCTGGCTGCTCCTACTTGGAGGATGAATTGAATCTTAGTTACACATATATATTTTTTTTTTCTGTTCTTTATTGGGAAACTGGTTTGGGTTCCATTTTGCTGCCTATCCACCTTGCCTCCTGGTGTTGGCATTCCTACCAACACCATTCCTCTTAGCTGAGGCTGTTTATAATTAAGATGAGAGATTATTTAGCTACTCAACCAAACTCAGCCACATGCTGCTCTAAACAGAAGGAGAGGCAGAATTGGTAGCAGATAACTCGGAAAAGACCATCTAAGACAAAAGCAGAGGGGCTACAGAAAATGAAAGGGTCGCCTGAGACTTTTTTCCCGGCTGAATCAGGGAGCGACTCTGGAATAAGTGCATCTGCCCTCTAAGAAATCAAAGCCAGACACAGGAAGTGGGTGGGAAGAGCGTTCTAAAGAGCCTCAGCTGCTGCGTGCCTTCTGTCTGCTGCGGGCCCAACAGCTGCACAGACCCCTCTTGTTGGGACACAAGACAGGGTTCTTTCAGTCTCATGACCTCAACCTCATCTCCAATGGTGGTGAAGAGAGGAACTGAAATTCTTCCTGTGACTGAGCACATGAGAATGTGACAGTTATTGGGGGTAACAGGTTTCCTGTGGGTCCTGCATTCAACAGGGGCTATTGTGTGGAGAGCGTGCACTTGTGCCAGTGCCAGGGAAGGGGAGAAGGATGACAGGGAGGCAGGAGTGGTCCGTTCTTTGATTTGTATGACATAAACATTTCCAGAGATGGACCGAAAGCTTAAGCTACAGCCATCTTCCATCTTGGCAGAGGGGACTATAGTGGTTGAACAAAGAGCCCGGCATCCCCTGCCAGCCTCTCCCCCATTCCATCTCCCCTGAACATTTTCAGGGTGCCTGGTGCTCTAACAGAGTCTGCTCTTTGAACTGGATTCAAGATCGGCTGGGTAGGTGTTCTCATTCACAGCCTGCTGACCAGATCAGAGGCAGTTGCATAAACAAAGCAACTGCGAATCAGCTATGAAGGTCACAGTGAACTCTCAGGCCTGTGCTAACTTTATGAGGCTCAAATCTCTACTTTGGGTACCATATAAAATGGAGGGAAGTTGGAGGTGCATATGTTTTAGACAGAATGTGTCAGCAAGTTGAGCCTGAGAGTGTGGTAAACAATTTATGCATAACCCCAAGGTCAGCCTCATTTGAAATGAGGGTAAGGAAGTTCCCTCCTGAGGGACTTTGTTAAGGAGTTCATCATTTGTTTCTAAACTGAGCTTTACTGGCCATCTCAGAATCATTTCACACCTGCATGCATTGTATCACGTTATGTATTGGGGACAAAGGGCCAGGTCAGTTTCCTCCTGGTGGGTGATCCGGTTTTCCCTTCAGATAATGTTTAATGGATCTCTTTTGGTTGTACTTGCTCTATGCTAAGCTATAACAAGCACTTGACAGGGCAATATGATAGCATAGTCCTTTAACTTCAGGCTTTAGGATAATTCTGTCAGGTTTAAATCTCAGCTTTATCCTTTTGGGCAAGTCACCTAATCCAGTTAAGCCTCAATTTTCTCACATGTTAAACAGAAATAGTAATAGTAGTATAGATACTTGCCTCATTGGGTTAATGTGAGGGTTAATGAACTTATTCATGTAATGTGCTTCCTATGGTGCCTGGCACTTAGTAAGTGCTTAATTAATGCTACACACTGTTTCTAACGAACCATCCAACCATCCTTTTCACAACCTTAGGAAGTATATACTCCTTTCCCTATGTGCAAAAAAAAAAAAAGAGAGAGAGAGAGATTTGGAGTTTAAGTTCTGGTTCAATGGCACACAACTTGGATGTGGGAGATTCAGAATTCCAACTTGGTTCTGGGGTCAGAGTCCATGCAGTTAAACATTACACTAGACAGCTTCTACTGAACAGTTACTTTTTATTTTATGACGGTTGAAGTTCACCTCTCCTCAGAATGATTGCCAGTTTGTCTAATGCATAATTTATTCTCAAACCTTAATGCTTTTCTGCTCTGGTTTGAGTCCATTTCTCAAGTTTGCAGTTCCACTGTTGCATTTCGGCATTGTATTCACAACAGTTTTAAATACTGTGTGTTATAAGCTAGTCATTTCGCTTCTACACATTCATTCCTAAAGATGAGACTATTTCTTAAGAAATAATAGAATAAAGCAGCAACAGATTCTCAGATGTAATCACCGTGGTGTGCGATGAATACCTAAGCACTTGCAAGGCCATTGCACTTTCAAATATTCCTTTTCTTGTCTGCATTACAATGACTCAGGAACACTCTTTTAAAGGCAACTGGCTATTGTAGTCTGGGTGGAAAGCCTCACCAATAGATCTGTGCTCTATTTAACAGTGAGAGAACAAAAATGGCATATTTCAAGTTTCAGAAATATATATGTATGTACATAAATTAATATATATTCATATATGTATGTGTGTATGTATACTGATATAATCATCTTGGACTATTAGAGAAGATATAGTTGGGCTTTTATAGGCTATATTCGCAAACTGCAACCATAAACTGAAGAACAAACAATTAAGTCACCTAACAAACTACTGGATTGAAACATTTGAAATTGGATGGCTTTTCTGGGACTATTTAGGTGTAGATAATTCGGAAAGTCGATTATTAGAAGTCCATTATTGTCAGATGTTTATGATATCAAACAGGTTCATTTTTAGACCTGTAATATCAAATATTAAAAGTTCTTCACAATTATGGCAAAGCATGGTTGCATAATGCCCAGCAATAATGAACACAATATTTTTGTATAAATGCTGTCAATTGACATGCTCTTTTTTTGAGTTTCCAATTAGTCACATTGCTGCGGTTTGTTGGGGGCGAGAGCTGTACCATGTTTGTCCTTCTTATATCTTCTCCATAAGTATGGTGCTTGGCACATGGTTCTACTCAGTAAATGCAGAAATATAATTAATTGAAATTCTTTCTCTTTCTTTTTTATTAACCTTCTATTTAACCGGTTTAAAAGTTTAACAAGTCCTTTTTTTCAGCCTTTTGAATTAGGTAGCTATTTAACATTTATTGAGCAGCATTTATTGTGTCCAAGATGCAATTTGGAGGAATGCAAAGAAGTCTTAGGCAAAAAAACAAAAAAAACAAAAAAACAGCTAAGACCTATCCCTACCTTCAGGGAGCACCTAGACCGATTGCAATATAGGCCTGTATATAAATAATTATCAAGCTACAGGTCTTGTCTCTTGGCTGTGAAAGTCTAACCATATTCTAGAATTGACAAAGCATCACTCCCTTTGTGAGGTTTCATAAACAGAAGAACTCCTACTGTACAAACTGTGCTATTTGTGTTTTTTTAAGTCAACTCTTCTAGGTTAAACAAGAATTCAAGAAAACCACATAGGAAGAGGCCCAACTTTTTCTGGTTTTCATGTATGAGCATACTTGATATTATCAATTATTAAGAAATAGTTCCCCATTGATATGGACTCTGGGCCACTTGTTTCCCTTTTCTCTAGCTGCTTTTCATGTATAAAACTCCATGTTTTATACACTAGACAATGATGACAGAATTAGGAGGTATCAGGAATGACCTGCCCATTTACAATTGCACCATAGCCATTCAATAATCACAGTTATACCACAGTGATCATTTCTGGAGGATAAATGGGGGAAAATGAAAAATCTACATCAGGGCTCTAAAATAATCCAAAGTGGTCATTTTCTGTCTACTACATCACTGGAATACTTCATCAGAGATCTGTCTCTTCTGTTATTTATTCTATACACATTTACCTCGTTGTGCCAGGTTTCATTTACATGCTAGTGACCCATCCATAAAAAGATGTAGTGCCTGTCCATAAGGAATTTATATGTCTGGCTAGCTTATTTGAAGGCCGCAGATGTGTTGCAGCCGCTCCTGACCCTTCTGAAGGAACAACTGTTAGGTTTGGAAACTATATACACTATTTGCTTTAAGAGACTACAGCACAGGAAGTCCTGAAATATACCACAGAGTATGAATAGGTTGTGAATGACATTATGCTACAGCTTAATGTGTACCCTAGCCAAGGGCAAGATATCTCATAACTAATTATACTCATTTTGCACTCAACAGTACATTCAAAATACAGATCTTAGTATGTGTAAGTTGAACTTCTGTTAAAATTACACTCTCCCTAAGGAAAATAATTCTCTTTCCTTGCTATACTTTAGGCTGCATTTACAGGCTGCCAAAATACTTCATTTAATCTAGGGGAAAAAAGTCTGTCCAACTATTGTCAAGGATCATGTAACAACCAGTTGTTTTTCTTTTTTTGTTTGTTTTTTTAAAGTCTTATAACTGTACGTTTGTGTTCTGGTGACCCAGCCTTGGGCTACTTGACGGAGGCAGAATTCAAAGAGTTGATTCAAACAGGGAATGAAATGGAGACTATGCATGCATACAGAGCTTTGGTGTTTAGAACATTTCCACATACATTATCTCATTTAATTCTCCCAAAGGCTCTAGAGATAGAGACGCTATGATTGTCCCTGATTTTCAGATGAGATTTTATTTGGAAAGAAGTGATAGAAGTAGGATTCAAGCACTGATGTTCTGACCCCAAATCCTGGCCATTTCCTACATCTGTATTTCTAAAATCCAGCATCTGTTGGGATAAAGCTTTGCCATGTTTTCAATCTGGTTGTTGATATCAATATGCCAACATGGGTTAGATTTCTCTTAGTATGCCATGTGCATAAATCAGAATTCTAAGTCTAGGGTTCTCTAAAGCGGCGGTCCCCAATCTTTTTGGCATCAGGGACCATTTTCAGGGAAGACAATTTTTCCATGGACTGGGGTGAGGGGTATGGTTTCTGGATGATTCAAGAGCATTACATTTATTGTGCACTTTATATTTCTATTATTATCACATTGTAATATATAATGAAATAATTATACAACTCACCATAGGTTGGGGACCCAGCTCTAAAGGAACCTCATATGTTTTAGATGGCAATGGAAATTATTTAAATCTTAGGAATCAGAGAAACAGTATGGTATTTATTAGTAGCCTTGGATTCTTCTTGTTAAGGCTGGAAGAAAGAAATGCCTTTCATTCTGGACTTGACCTGCAATTTATCTTTCAAATAGTCAGTAAGGACAACCAGTTGTTGTGGACAAAGCAGTGTAATTGGAACTTTAAGTTAAGCTTGAAATACTTTCAATAGGAAGCCACATAAGTTTCCATCAACCAATATTCAAATCATACCTAAAGGTGCAGGATACTGCCTAGATATTAAATGGAAGGAGGTAGGGACATACATCCTTTTTGCCCCGAACAATTCCAATTTATGCCAACTTCCCTAGTGTTCTGTCTGCTTAGAGCCACGGATTCCTTCACTCACAAACATTACATGGTCAAAATAGAAAAACTCAAGACTTTGTCCTCAAGGAGATTATAATCTGATGGGGTCCAGAAGAAAGGATATAAGAAAGCATATCTATACATATAAAATAAAACAGAATTTTCCAAGTGTTGGTTATTTTAAAATAATATTATATAAAGCAAAAGATTTAGAAATTTAGAAAAATGTACTCAGTTGGGATTAATGGAGGAGGAAAATCTCCATCATTGCTGTCATTTGCAATACCAGTGATGAAAGTTCTCAAAAATGTTTGTGATATATGGAAAATATATTAGTATAGAGGAGCAGTCGTTCAGATGTCACTATCCATTGAGGATTGGAGCTTGATCTACCACTCTGGGCAGAGTACCTTAATTAAAAATAGAGTTCTCTTTAACAATATTTGAAGACATATTTTTGACTTGAGGATTCAGGAAAAGATAATACCCTACCAGATTCCTGGGTACTATGTCTAAGACAATTACCTAATCTTCCTTGTATTGGTGCCTGCTTTAGAAATAGTCACAAAGCCAGGCGCGGTGGCTCACGCCTGTAATCCTAGCACTCTGGGAGGCTGAGGTGGGCGGATTGCTTGAGCCCAGGAGTTCGAAACCAGCCTGAGCAAGAGCAAGACCCTGTCTCTACTATAAATAGAAAGAAATTAATTGGCCAAATAATATATATAGAAAAAATTAGCTGGGCATGGTGGTACATGCCTGTAGTCCCAGCTACTTGGGAGGCTGAGGTAACAGGATTGCTTGAGCCCAGGAGTTTGAGGTTGCTGTGAGCTAGGCTGACACCACAGCACTCACTCTGGCCTGGGCAACAAAGCGAGACTCTGTCTCAAAAAAAAAAAAAAGAAATAGTCACAAGACCAATTCTGGCCAATGAAATACCAGAAGAAATCAACTTGGAGACTTCTGGAATTTTTTTTCCCGAAGAAAGAGACACAGAAAGAGAAGGTCCCAACTTTTCTTTGGGGTGATGTAATGTCTTTATACCACAGTTGGAATGGTAACAAGTGAGAGTCCGAGGATGTAGCCAATACAAAAAGAGGAGCAAAGAGAGAAAAATCTCAGAGGTGTAGAAATTTGATTTCATGAAAGTGTCTTGGCTACGTGTCTATATTTTTATCTAATTCTGTCCTTATTTCTTTCTTATTTCCACTGATGGGGATCTTGGTATGATGATCAGAAGGTGGGATGCTTCTGAAGCAAGAACACTAGTCACAAAAATGCCCATTGAAAATACTTTCTCCCCTCTATTCTCATGGTAAGAGTGCCTATTTGGATCCCATGGCTTTATGGTAGTAAGAATATAAATTCTAGACTGGTTTCTACTGTGAACAGTCTTTATCTGATTATTTAAAGCCTTTTATATTATGGTAACTTGCTATATTGAACTATTAAATCTTCCACCAGTAGGGACCTGTCTCCATCTTCCACCTATTTCACAGCTGTTGTAGGAGAGATTGTCGCTTTGCTAAGCTATTTGTTTTTAAGAAATTAATGTCTGTTTGCATGTGAATTACACTAGCCCCTGTGGGTGACAAGAAAAAGAAGCAGTGAACAATGGCCTTTGACCTTAATAGAGTGGCTACACATCGTAATTTGGTTAGACAGTTCAGGTTTGTGCCAGGTGTACCGATGTAATTATTAATAACATCTCTTTTCATTCTCAAAAGTGCTCCAACTTGGATAATAAATTATATGGTCCTCTGGACCTGAAAGGCCTTAAATTCAGTTAGAGAGACAGGAGACACAAACAGAAAAAGGCAACTAAAACAACAAAGCAATGTGTGATGAATGCCAAATACATGATCTGTGTTACCGATGAATGCAACTGCATTTTAGGAGAGACTGCTGAGCCTTCAGCAATCTGGTAAACTGGTTGAGGGAGATGAGACTTGAGTTGACTATTGAAGAACACCTAGAATTAAAGCCAGCAGTGAAGAAAGATCATGCAATAAACCCTTCACTTGAGAGACTACTACAATCAAAGCAAAGCATAATTTTTCAACTCGAATAAGTAATGGTAAAAATGGTTCCCTCCTCTCTTCTGTTGCAGGCAAACCAGCTGGCAGCTTGAGCAGAAAACCCATTTTGGCCCATTAAAATATAATATGTGGGTGTTTTCCAAATGTTCAGTCTGGTTCCCCACCACATTAATGAGCCATTTTCCTTGCTGACATAATCACTACCCTGTGGCTGTGAAGGCGTATAAAGAAACAAGGGCTGGATGGGCCAGAACATGTGCCCAGTTGAGGAGCCCCCAGAGGCTGGGCTTCAATGGTAGCTCCAAGATGTGGCATCACACACACCACCCATTTCCTATTTGGCTGCATTTTCAATCACCCTCTTGGTCCAGTGGGTACAGGGACACCATAAGAAGGAATGTTGAATGCGATCATGTGCACAAAGCTACTAAGTCAGTTTTCAAAGGCATTTGAGGGAAGTGGTGAAGAGCGTCCATCAAGTGTAACTTATTCTTCAAAGCGTCCATAATGAGTAGAGTTTAGTTTGGTGCTTTTGAATCCCAGGTGTGAATGTCACAACCACCTTGCCCTCTTTGAGCATCATCCCATTAAATTAAATATACATGAGCATTCTATCCCAGAGTTGATTACATCAATGTCTTTTAGATTATTTTTTTCTTTAAAGATTCAAATCTTTTATTCAAAGGAAATCCTTAAAAAAATTTATGCTAATTTGGATGTGACAGAGCCTGCTAGTTGTCAACTCAATATCCATGCTCCCCTTCTTTCTTATTAACAAATCCCCAATTTTTGTTTGAAGTGGCACTATGCCCAACTTAAAACAATGAAAACTAAATTTCCCAGCTTTCCTTTTACCTATAGGTGGTTGGTTATATGACAGCCAGCCAGCCAAAAGAAGATACAATATGAGATGTCCAGAAAAGCTCTTCTGTAAATAAGAGGACTAAATCAAATAGCATGTACCTTTTCCTCTTTCCCTTTTCCTCCAGGCTGTCTGAATTGTAGTTGTGATGGCTAGAGCTCTGACAGCCTTCTTGAGAATGTGAAGATGGAGCCATATTCTAATAATGTAGGAAGAGAAAGCCAGAAGGAACTTGGGTATATAATAATATTATAGAAATATGTATGTATATATATATAATATTATGGAATTACCATACCAGGGCTTGAACTGCCTGTTTACAGATTTGATCATGTGAAAAAAAATCTAAATTTCTTTATATTACTTATTCAAAGATTTCCACATTAACCAAAAAAAGGGGCAAGTTTTAGTGTTAAACTGATAAAACTGGTAAATGCTAATCTGTTGGATGTGAAACTGACAAATGGGAAACTTCTATGGCTGAAGTAAAGGTGAAGGGAGGCCAGAGTTCTATCTACTATAATATTTGAATTATAAGATATTTACTAAGCAACTTTAGGTTAGCATGGTATTTCTGGAAGTACTAATAATTAAATAAAGGACCATCTGTAAATTAATAGATTCATGATCCTCTGCGTTGACTGTAGAATGTTATTTGAGGTAGAAATATTAGAGGAAACTATAATTTCTTTCCCTGTGATTTCAGAGCAAGTGCTAGTAAATCTGGAGTGGTCTAATCCAGGGTTAATCATTATTAAATAATATGTCGTTTTCTCAATTTAGTGGAAAATGAAGGTGGAAAAAAATAAAAAGAGAAGAAGATATTTTTGAATATCTGCTAACTGATGGTCATTTTATTTATATTATACCATGTAATCATCACTGCAAATCTATAAGGGAGGGAGATCCCATAGGTTGCCTAACTCCAGCAGGTACCATTCACACTGAAGACAAAAGAGTACCCCCTGGAGTTGTGCAATGTGACACCCTAAATTAGAGGACATACCCTATTTTGATTGTCTAGTGTTCCTCCTTTGGAGAACCAGCCAGCCCCCATTCTACAATAGTCAGAATTGATTCCATACGGCTGGGTGGGCCTGTCTATTCCCCTTGCTCCAAGCCTCAATATGGTCATTTGTCCCGGGCCTACCTTATCTGACCACTCCATTTCCTAGCCACAGTTAACTCAGGGATGTTCCTGACTAAAGACAGATCAATGAGAGTACCCCCGGGACATTTGCTTGAGCTAAAGAGAAAGCTCTTTCCTTCCTCTTACATCCTGAGTTGCAAAAAGCATATGAGCTCTCAGCTTCTAGTGGCCACCTCACTACTATGTGTCAAGAGCTTGCCTGAAAATGGAGCTGGAACGTTATATCAGCACCTGAATCCAGTCACGTTAAAGACACTGGACTTTTTCAGTTACAGGAGTCCATTAATATCTTGTTCTTAAAAAGCTAGTTTGATTTCTATTTCTGTCATTTGCTGTGAAATAGTTTCGGCTAATGCAGGTAGCTATTACCATCTCTATAAGGCTCTGAGAAATTAAGTAACTTGGCTAAGCTAAGTCAGTAATTGATGGAAACAGGATTCTAAAATAAGGCAGACTGGTACTCACATCCATCTTCTTTGTATTATACCACGCTGCCTCCGCAAGCTGATGAAAATCAATCACAATTGATGAAATCATGTTGATTTATCATTAGGCTTTCTAAAATATGATAGCATTTCTACAAACACAGTTTCCAGGTCCCAAATTTTATGCTAATTCCAACTGGAAAATTTATGCATTAGAGTCATCACTCTTTGTTATGGAAATATTTCCATATTTGTAAAACTTTAAAGAATATTTCAATGGGGCTTATCTACAAATCTTTTTTGAATATCTACTATGTATGTGGATTAGGATCGTTAATAAGGAAGCAAAACGATGAAATGAATAAAAATAGTGGACTACAGAGAGCATAGCATATTTTAAGTCACTCTTTTCCAGGGCGGAAAGCAGTACGAATTGTTACACCAACACCAATAAAATGCTGTGGCAAAATGGGGTGGTGTTATTTGAGCTAGGAAATGAAAATCACACAGGATTAAATGTGAGGCAGTGTGAGCAGGGTATTCTAGGGCAGTGCTGTTAAATAGAACTTCTTGCAATAATGAAAATGTTCTATATCGTTCCCCATTTAGTATGGTAGATACTAGCCAGATGTATGAGGAACTGTGCAGATAATGTCTACCACATCGGTCAGTGCAGTTCTAGACAAATAAATAAGCAAATAACACAGGCAAATATGTGAGATGGGGAGGATGGAAAGCACAGGGTTTGCATGAGAAGTGAAGTGAGTTATCTACTTCAGCTGGAATCAAGCTCATAGGGACGCAAAGTGAGAAATGATATTTGGTAAAGTTGAGTGGTTCCAGATCATGAAAGACTTTGACTTTGATTTTTGTTTTGGGGTAATTGGGACCAGATGATATCTCCTGACCCAAGAAGTGTTATGTTTAGCCTTATGCTGTGGGAAAATTAAACTGGAAGATGTGGAATTGTAGAACTAGAAATGTTACAGCAGCATAGAAATAGAGATACCACATAAGAGACCACAATGAGAGTCTAGACAAGTTAATGAAAATCTAAAAAAAAGTTAATTGTAAAACGACAGATGTGAAATGCATCGTGAAAGTAGAAACAAGAGAACTAAGAACTGATTGGAAGAGTTGGAGAATGAAGAAGAGGAATGCATTTTGGAGAACAAAAGATGGAAGAGAAATTATAAGAGAAATAGATTTGGTAGAAAATATTATTCTCTATCTGAAAACACTGTTAAATATATTGTATTTTTGTCTAGATGTTTGGAAAGTGGTTCTCCTTTTATAATTATATTTGATTTTCTAGTAACTATAGTATTTTATTAAGTAAAGTATTTCATTTTCTATCTTACTAGGCAATGTATATTTTCAGGCATATGAAATTCTTGCTTCATTAAAATTTCATCAATTCATGGGAACTAAATAGGATCTGAAGCATAATTTCCAGGTTCAAACTTATGTGGTCAAAGAAGTATGGGGAGCTGTTTATATCTTACAAGGAGAACATATTTAAGTATTAGTATTATAGAATACTTGTGGGCTGTTGTCATGAAATAGCATAAGCTTGGTGGCTTATAAACAACAGAAATTTATATGTCCCCCGTTCTACAGCCTGAAAAGTCCAGAATCAAGGCAGATTTGGTGCCTGGGGAGGACGTGCTTCCTGGTTCGAAGACAGCCATATTCTTGCTGTAACCTCACATGATCACCTCTGTGATCTGATCTCTTTTATAAGGTCACTAGTCCCATTATGAGGACTCCACTCTAGTGACATAATCAACTCCCAAAGGCCCCACCTTCAGATACCATCATATTGGGGATTAGTATCAGCATATGAGTTTGAAGGGACACAAACATTCAGTCTGTAGCAAATATAATTTGAAAAATAAAATAAAGAAAGAAGGGAGAGAGGGAGGAAGGAAAGAAGCAAGGAAGGAAAGAGAAATCCAGAAAGAAACAAAGAAAACACAGATGAAATGAGCATGGACTTCAAGGCCAAACGCATTTAGGTTTGAGACTTGATTCTACCATGAAAATGTGTGTGACTTTGGGAATGTTATTTAGCCTTTCCAACGTGAATGTTTTTACCTCAAAACTGTAAATAACACCTTCATGAGCTTGTTCTGAGCATATGGTTGCCAAATAAAATATGTTCAAGTAAATTCAAATTTCAGAAAAATGGATAATTTTTTAGTATAAATATGCCCTATGTATATTTGTTGTTTATCAGAAATTCAAGTTTAACTGAGTATGATAAGCTCAACCTAAATATGCCTGTGTCCTAATCCCCAGAATCTGTAAGTGGTACCTTATATTGCCAGTGATGTGACTAAGTTGATGATCTTGCAATGGAGAGATTTTTCTGGATTATCTGGTGGACCCAATGTAATCACAAGTGTTTTCATGAGATGAAAGATGCAGGAGGAGTCAGAGAAGATGATGTGATGATGGAAGCAGAGACTGGAATGATATCCTTTGAAAATGGAGGAAGGGGCCACAAGCCAAGGAATACAAGTGGCCCCTAGAAGCAGAAAAAGGCAAATAGAAGGATTCTCCTCTAAGCGCCTCCAAAGGAAACCAGCCCTGCCGAAACCTCAACCTGAGCTCAGCGAAAGTGACCTTAAACTGCTGACCTCCAGAACTATAAGGGAATAAACTTGGGTTCTTTTAAGCCACTAAATGTGTAAAAAGCTGTTGCAGCAGCAATAGGAAACTATTATATTACACTGAGGCATTCTATACCTTTAGTAGCTACATCTGGTAAATTTACTGATGATTAAATGTGATAGGTCAAGGCCGGGCACAGTGGCTCATGCCTATAATTCCAGCACTTTGGGAGGCCCAGGCAGGAGGATTGTTTAAGCCCAGGGGTTCAAGACCAGCCTGAGCAACACAGGGAGACCTCGTCTCTACAAAAAATTCCTGGTTTGCCTGGGATGGCGTCAACGTACACGTGTCCTGGAATCCTGTTTGATTTATTATTTGTCTGGAATTTGTCATTTCTTAACAAATTATTATTATTGTTAATTGAAGTATTAGAATAATCCATGATGGTTTTTTTCACTGATACTCTGTATTTCCAACATCTGCTAAAACTTTCATCTAGAGCATATGAGATTTGTGTGTAATGAACAGGATACTCACTTTAACACATGGTTAAACCTGAAACATGATCAGCAATCTTACCCATCTTTCTCTTCCTCACCCTTTCTTGATGCACTGTAACTAATCTTTTCCTTCGAGGACAGCATTTCTTGTGGAGAAGAAAATGAAACGCACTCAGACACTAACTTCTTTTGGTCAGAAGTAATATTAGGTTATTAAGTATGAAATGTCCAATTTCTTTAACTATACTACTAAGTTTGACAGTTGGTATCACTGACATTTCACTTTGACACTTCTTGTTTTCTTTTTATAGTGAAGGTACAACATCAGTCTTTCAAATGCACAGTTTGGCTTGTAATAATCTGTCAAAATTTTTTAGAGCAATTTTTGTGAAACCATTGATAAGTCAAAAATTCGTGTTATTTTTGAATATGAGTTCCATCATGGAATCAATGTAGCACAGACATCTCAAAATATCAATGAAGTGTTTGGGAAGGATGTGGCTAATGAACATATAGTACATCGATGGTTTGAGAAGTTCCATTCTGGGGATTTTAATCTTGAAAATCATGTGGGTGACCTGAGACCAATGTGGAAAATTGTGAGCTAAAAGCTGTAGTGGAAGCAAATCTATCTCGACCTACATACGAATTAGCAGCAAGGTTTGATGTTATTATTGCAACAATATTGAACCACTTGAAACCAATCAGCAAGGAAAAGAAGCTGGATAGATGAATACCGCATGAATTAAATGAGCATTAGAAGAGAAATCATCTCAAAGCTTGCCTTTCTTTGCTGTCATGACATAAAGGCAAACCATTTCTCCACTGTATTGTTATGTGTGATGAAAAATGGATTCTTTTTGACAATTGAAAGCATTCAGCACAATGGTTGGATAATGATGAAGTGCCAAAACACAGTCTAAAACCGAATATTCATCAGAAAAGCTAATGATTTCTGGTGGTCCAGCACTGGTTTTATCCACTGCAGCTTCATGAAATCTGGTCAGTTGATTACAGCACATGTCTACCCAACCAGCTGGACAAAATGATGAGGAAGCTTGTGATTAAGCAGCCCAGATTGATCAATAGAGACAGGCCAATCCTGTTACAAGACAATACTCAACCACATGTCACACAAACAATAATTGCTCAAAAAGTACAGAAGCAGGACTTGGAAACTATGTCATCCACTGTATTCACCAGACCTTGCACCAAGTGACTACCATTTCTTCGAGGCTTTGGACCATGTCTTGCAAGGAAAAATATTCAATTCTCAACAAACCTAGGAAAATGCCTATTGCAATTTCATTGCTACTTATTGTCTAGGATTCTTCACTGCTGGCATAAATAAGCTACCGTTAAGATGGCAAAACTGTGTCAATCGTTTAGGCAAATGCTTTGATCAATTGTACTGCTTCTTGTTTGAGATATAATGAACTACACTTCGGATTCAAAATCGGACATTTCATATTTAATTACCTAATATTTGATACCATTACTCTGCCAGCCTCTTGGCCTGCCACCCAGTATGCAGTTGTGCTATGTCTCTGCAAAATGCATGAAGCCCCCAGGCAGTAAGGCAGTGGGAATGTGAGAAATATAGGTTAGGTATAGGCAAAATAGGTGTGGGAAATACAGGCTGAGCTTATGTGAGAGCACATCATGAGTGGTCTTAATACATTTGCTATAGTGGTTTTGTCATTTAGTTTATGCCATAACTCTACAACTATTTATCTTCTTGTTTGTTAATGCTTTTTTTTATTTTGCAGTAAGCTCGTTTAGCTCTAGTCCACTAAATACAGAAAAAGTTTGTTTAATTTAAAAAATAATGTGCTTAATTTCCATTTTTCAGAAAAGTCAGGGGGATGAATGTGACTGTGTAACTTGCATAAAATGTTTGTGGACATTTCCCATATGTGTTAGCATTGTCACCATAATGCTAAGTACAAACCATTCCAAAAGACAGTGGCTTCAACAACAACCATTTATGTTCATGCTCAAGGGTCTGCAGATTGATTGTGGTTGGGCTAATCGAGGCAGGACTTAATGGGGTGATTCTCCTTCAGACTGCAGATTGGCTGGTTTTGATTCTAGTCTGCTCCAAGGGTGTTTATCTTTGGCCACCTCTGACAGGACAGTAGCTACCATGGTCATGATCTTTTCATGGAAGATTACCAGAGCACGAGAGCAACATAAGATAACATAACAGCATTTAAGGATGTGACTCCTGTCAGGTTTATCAACATTCCGTTGGCTAAAGCACGTCATATGGATTAATCCGACATCAGTGCAGGGGGGAAAGTGAATGCTTGCTGAACACTCATCTAAACTATCACCTTTTTTTTTTAATTATGGAAGTCGTAGTAATATCATTAATCACATGACATCCAGAAGACACAAACCTGATAAGCATTAGCATCTATTTCAAAAGTTGCTAATTAAACAAAACTGTACCTGAAGATAATACTTGAACATGTACAACTAAAGAAAGTGCATTTAAAGATCACTCCATGATGCATGATGTTGCATTTAGATTAAATAAATGACTACCATAATAAGTTAATTTTGCTCGTTTTTAAGTTCAGAGGTTTTTGTACATGTAAAACAAATGAAGCAATGGCTTTTTAAGTGTTGGCTTCATTAGCAGTATATGAACTCCCTAGAGTTAAATTATGCCAATTTTTATCAATGTCATTGAATTTGTTAATGTCATCTGAATTTTTATCAATGTCACTTTTGTTAAACAAAAATTAGTTCCTTCCAGTAATAGTTCAGGGTTTCTTTTTTAAAAAAATCTAATTCATGGAATCAAAATAAAGCTTTTGGAATTTCATTTCGTTAAAGGTGAAATGGCAGGCATTGTAAAATCAATGAAAAGGTTCTATATTGAAGACACAATGTTTGCTTCTACAGTAGTAATGTAACATGAAATTTGGGGAAGCACATAATGAGACCCATAGAGCAGAAATGTACTTGGAATTATTAATAGTTATAGTGTAGACATGAGCCATAGTTGCTTTTAAATAAGATGCAGTGAAATCAAAGCTAAAGTTGTCAAAACTTACAAGTAGTTTAATATATATGCAGTTAAAGTGAACTATAGCATGTCTGTTTATATGAAGCTGACCATAGAATGAAATAAACAAAACAAAAAAAGAAAACTACATCCTCAAAGTATCTTTTTTCTCTTTTTGTGCCTAACTTCAATTAGATTTTAGAAATATTTAAGCTTTTGAAGAACTATTTTTATACCATTATAAATATTTTACCATGGTAGTAAACGTTTGTTTATAAATTAGAACTCTAAGTTTTCAGAGATAGTTAGAAGTACTTTAACCAAAATGTTCAAAAGGAAGGGAACACTAAACTTTAGCTTTTGAAGCTTTTAATGATTACAATTCTTAAAAACAAATTTTGCAGATAATAAGACGTTATGATTTGTTCTTTCAAAAGCAAAGAAGGAACTGAACAAATTAAATAATGGTAGCTCACATGGTGAACAAAATTTAATCATGAAATTCCATAATTGTGTTTTGAAATATCTCAACTTGTAAGAAAAAATTTTCGTTGACTACCACTTTAAAATGGATAGTTTATATATGTGATAATGGAATACAGTTAAGAAGGTCTATGATTTTGTAGCATCTTAATTTTGGAAAACATTAAAATAATTGCAGATAGAGAAAACTTATTTGATGTATTTTATGTCCTTAAAACAATTGAAAGAGGAAGCACTCTGAATGAAGATATAAGACAGTACCTTTCGAATAATTAGATTAAAATATTTATACTATTCATTAACTCCTTTAAGAATATCCTTCATTGAGCAGAGTTTACTCTGCAATTACAAAACACCTCAGCACATACAGAGAGTATTTTCTCAGTAAAAATATCACGGTCAACAGAGAAAAATCAATAAAGTTGTCAGAAATGTCAAATGTATTAACTATTTAAAAATTCAACTTTAAAGAAGATTGTAGGCAATTTCGTGGAAAAAAAATAATAAAACCATAGTCAAAACTCAGAGGATTTTTAGGGCAGTGAAATTACTCTGTAGGATACTGTAATGGTAGATATACGTCATTACCAATTTATCCAAACCCATAGAACGTGCAACACCAAGAGCTAACCCTGATGTAAACTATTGACTTTGGATGACGATGTGTCAATGTGGGTTCATCAGTTGTAACAAGTGCCACTCTGGTGGCAGATGTTGACAAGGGGGAGGCCAAGCATGTGTGAGAGTAGGGGATAGGAGAAATCTCTGTACATTCTGTTCAGTATTGCTGTGAACCTAAAAATGCTCTAAAATAAAGTCTATTAAAAAAAAAAACCAAAACTTCGGAAAATTTCCAGTGTCATGATACTAGATCTAAATATAGCTTTCAATGATTAAATTACATAAATAGGTAACAAGAATAACTGCTATCCATATACTATTTTTAATATTCAGCAAATCAATATATAAGTGGGTATTTTTTATGTTACTATGTATGGATACATATTTTAAATTTTTAGACAGAATTTTTAAAATATTGTTTATTAGAGTTACTTTATAGACCAATCAATACATAATAATAATGTCTTAGCCCTGGAACGCTGGCCTGGCCCTAATGCCCTGACCAAGGCAAGCCCCACAGCAGTGACCTCGCAGCCCTGCTTTGTCTGATCTAGAGGAATCCTTACCACGGGTGGACTGCCGGGCCCTGGAACCCAGGCTGTAGCTTGGAGAGGAGCTGAGCAAGATGCCCAGGCCTGTGTCCATACCCTTGCAGCTTCATGCTTAGCCATATCTTCTGCATGGCTTGTGTGTTGCTTCGATGGTAATTCCAAGCAAACACAATTTTTGCCAGGTTAAAAAAAAAAAAAAATCATCATTCTCTTCAATTTTTCAGCCTGGATCAGCCTTTGTGGCCTGTCCTAGTTCTACTGATTTAACTAGAAATTTTTATATAATCACATTAGGCCCGTGGGGAAAGGGATTGAGGTAAATGAGAAATCCTCCTTTTCCCTAAAGGAAGTCATCATTCCATAGTCGATGTCTACAAGTTCTCAAAAATAATCAAGAAATAGCATCATACAGTTTAAAAGTATGGAAGTAAATAGCTGAAGAAACTGCTAAAATATTTGAAAGTGGGGCATGGATTTGGGAATGAAGGGATAAGAAATTGATACTAAAAGTTCCGTTATTGTAGTTGAGCTTTAAAAACTGTGAACATGTATTGTTTTAATTTTGAAAAAGTAAAGACAGGTTTTTTTTTTAATTACATGCCTAATATACATAGTAGGAAGTGAAAGTTTGCTTTTCCTGTCATTCCCAATTTTCACAAGTTTCTAGTTATGCATCTGATTTCCTTCCCTTTTTTTTCTTTTTTTTTTTTTTTTGAGACAGGGTCTCATGCTGTTGCCCAGACTGAAGTGTAGTGGTGCAATCATAGCTCACTGCAGCCTTGAATTCCAGGTCTCACATGATCCTTCCACCTCAGCCTCCTGATTAGCTGGGTCTACAAACATGTGCCGCCACGCCTGGTTAATTTTTTAGTTTTTTGTAGAGATAGGGTCTCGCTATGTTGCCCAGGCTGGTCTTGAACTCCCGACCTCAAGTGTTCCTCCCACCTCAGCCTCCCAAAGGACTGGGACTATAGGCATGAGTCGCTGCACCTCACTCCTCTTGTTTTCTGACAATTTCTGCACACGAAATTACTAATTCACTATGATCTGAGGACCATGCAGACTGCCCTAGGTAAATTTGGAATGGCTAAACCATTATGAAAGGTTTTCTATTAGGTAAATTTCAATAGCTTTACCACTCAAAATTTTGCTAACTCAAAGCATTTTTACAAATATACAATTGATTAGAATCTGGAAATGTAATGAGCTTCTTTATTTTCTTCCATGCCATTCCCAATATCACATGGTATAGTTAATTAAAATATTACCTACTACCTTCTCATTGTGTTAAAAGAAAGCAGAGACCACCCTCCTCCCATTGCCCATGCTGGAGATGAGAGTACAGAAGTATTGTTTACATCAATATCAGTGGTGGGTGGAAATTTGGGGATTCAATAAGGAAAGTTGCACACCAAGTCTAAGCTTGTTACTGAAACATTTTTTGCAAGTCACTGACTTATCCTTCCTCTAGTTTCTGGGGAAACCAATTAAGAATGCTCAGTGTTATGGGCTGGCCCCTAGGTTTTCCTGCATTTTATGGTCTGGACTAGATTAGTGAATTGCACGTCACTGTCTGTACATTAGTCACTGAGACTCACAGGAGCTGTTGCAACTTGTACATTCCAGGTATTCAAATAGTCCAGCTGTTGGGTCAACACATTAGGGGCCAATCTCTGATCATGATGGACCAGGCAGGGGATTCTCTTTCCTTTGTGCTCAGACCTCAGATCAACCTCTGCCCATAGCAGACTTCATCAACAGTGAAAGGTAGAATACTTCATCTAGAAATTGCCAAGAGAGTAAGTACAGGGTCTGGATAGGATTTCACAGGAGATTGGAAACAGTATCAGGTAAAAAATGTGAGTTAATATTGAGGGCAATTATCCATTACCAACCTGCTCCTACCTCCCTTCCAAGAGTAAGGAAGTGCACTAACTGATCATAATCACGGCTATAGTCGCTGAGGCAACAGTGCACCCAAACAGGTGTGGTTTTAAGTGCTCTTTCTGCCTTATCTCGTTTAGTCCGCATCACATCCGTAAGTGGTATTTCCCTTTCATGGGAGTAAATAAAAGAATGCCTTAAAAGTGCTGAACACAGTGCCTAACTGTGTATAAAGCAATGTTAGCTTATTATCACTGCTAATCATCAATAAAGGCTCATTAATGTGTTGTGGTATAAAGCTGAGTCTTTTGGAATCTTGCCAGTCTAAGGCAGACTCTTCCCCCTTGGGGGAAGAATGCCAAAGGTGGAATAGTAAACTCTTAGGCAAGTTTACATTCCTCTATTTTAGTGGCTAACAATCTCAACAGATGAGAGAAAGACAAAAGAAATTTCTCAACACCAATCCTAATGACTAAAGTATGTCACGTGTCCAGATATTGATTACATCTGACTTGGATGGGCCAACATCTCTTCAATCTAATACTGACATTTTTCTTAGTAACCAAAGACTCGATCTCACAGCCTCCACTGTCCAAGGAGAGAATGTGGTGCGTTGTTCAAACATAGGTGAAGCTTATTAGATGTTGTAGAGGAAATTCAGCCGTCAATTAAATGCCCTGTAATGCCACTTGTCACTCAGAATCTATGATGCTAAGAACACATAATGGTAACATTTTTTAAAGGATTAAAGGGAAGACTTCATCACTATATTGCTAAAAAGATGTTACTAAAGGCAAGTGTTCATTCTGGAAGCACAACTTAATTAAATCTTATATTTAATTAAAACCTTTAACTTTGCAAAAAAAAGTCTGAAAAATAGTAAAAAGTTAAACAGTAGAGTCCTGGCTAGCTAAAATTGCTGTGGTCAAGGGACACGATGGAGAGGTGTGATTAAATCAAGGGCTTTGGTATCAGACAGATAGAACTGGGATTAAAATTCAAAAGTGGCCCTGGCCTCAACTAGCTGTGTCACCCTGAGAAAGTTACCTCTTTATGTGTTGCGTTTTTGCCTCTGTAAAATAAGGTACTTTATGGAGTCTTTATGAGGATTATATGAGATTATACCTTTAAAGTACTTGTAACAGAGTAAGTACTTAATAAGTGACAGTTATAATGACAATGATCATGAAGAGAAGGAAGAGATCCGAAAGCACCTTGGATTCTATAAATTTGGCACAACAAAGAACCCATTTTCAAGTCACTTGACCTAAACGATTTTCTCATCTTGCCAAAAACTTGGGCACATCCAACCCCTCCTATCCTCACAAATCAGCCCAGAGAGACGTAATCCTGGACAGGGAGGGACAGAGAGAGAAAGTGTTCCTCACTGGTGATGCCTGTTTGCATCCAGGGGTCCCATACAACCTTTGCCACACCGTGAGCATAAAAATAAATAAAACCAAGCAGAACAGGAAGCACAGACAGCAGATGCCATTCCCAATAGGAAATAACCAGCATTTCAGAGTTTCCCAAAGGGCATCAGGGATGTGGAACTCACCAATGCAATTTCCACAGAATCCAGAAATTATCTGCAAAGTGCAAATGGCCAGATATAGGGAATCAACAATTTCGACAAGTCTGGTAATGACAGGAAATGAAGAGGACAAACACTGGCATGTACAAAATCAGGGGATGGAAAGATAAGGGATCCAGATACCATAAGGCAGAGAAATGACCAATTCACCAGTGAGAAGGAATGGGCTGTTAACACCAGGCCCACCCTTTTATTATTTGTTACGCAATTAACCTACAGTGAATTGTTTCTTGTTCTCATTCCATAGTATGTTCATTCTCAATTATTCATTTCTATAAAAACCCTCTCTCAGTTCCTGTTAATGACACCTGGAATAACTGTTCCCCTAAGTGACAATTTTAATAACTGTGTTAGTATGGATAGAACAAGCTAGGTGGATGCCACAACTTAGCAGAGTGTTGTCTGAAATGGGAGGGCTAAGCATTATATCTCACATCAATTTGCTCCTTTGTTTTCAACACTACTTTGTGAGTAGGTAGGGGAGTATTATCACGTCCATTTTACAGAACAGAATTGAAGCTCTTTGAGATAAATTTAGTTAATTTTCCAAATTTACAGAGTTTATGTTAGAAGCCTAGCCAAATCAAGTAAAACCAAGACCTCTCCTTTTCATCGCTTTGCCCTCGGATAAATACTTTTGCATATAATATGTTGTTTTTAATTTGCTTCTGGTTTCAAAATGTTACATTTTAAAATCCAATTTGGATTTAAGTCTACTACATGTTGAATATGAAATCTCTGAGCTGTGAAAAACCTTGTGATATTTCTAAGACTCTAAGAGCTGTATACAGTCTAAGAAGAAAATCAGTTATAATGGAAATGATGGATGCAGTGAATGGGTTGGATCTTTAAAATATTCATTTCACACAAGGAAATGTTTTAGAATTACACTCCATGCTACTATAGTGCAGGAAATATTAATATCAGTAGCCCTCTGGGATGGAATTAGGGGTGAAATTTAAACCCAGGCTAGCCCTAAAATTTCTATGTTTAACATTTATTGAAGCAGCTATACTTAGTCACATTCTGAAGATCACAACTCATTTTGTTAAATTTATATGTGTGTGTATGTGTGTGTGTGTGTGTATCTGCAGACAGGCTAAGAATTGTTAAGTGTAATACAGTTTTCACATGTTATGTGTGAAAAATGTTCCCCTTTCGGTTGATTGGTTACGGAGATTTTGAATTCACAGACCCTGGCACCTGCAGATAGATGCACATTTGTAGATGGTAATTAAAACTCCACTCCTCCATTTTCCCCACTCCCCAGTATCTTCTGTTTATCTTGTTTATTTTTTTGCTTATCTTTGGAAAACTTCTAAGAAGAGAGAAGAGACTATTGTCCTGGCACATTCCAAGGTATGAATCTGCTGTTTTGAACCAGCTACCTCTTGAGGTATTGTGTATTTGGTTCAGAAAGGCTGGAGTGAGTTTCGTTGCATCCCTAACCCAAGGATGTTGTGAAGGTGTCAACTCAAGAATGAGTAAGCCGGGTGGTCTGTGCTGAGTCAATTATTTCATATAAGGAGGAGTGGCTTTGAGGAAAGGTCTCTGATGTCCTTTATCACTATCTTCTTTTCTGATTTCCCTTAGTGGAACAACTGCTTTGAACACCTTATTGAATTTTCCAGTTAAGAGAGATGCTAGGGACTACTGCGTGTCATTCCCATCATTTTATGAAAATGGAAGCAAAGGAAGGTCACATACTTTTTCCAAAGGCCACACAACTGGAACTGGAATACAAGTGACAACTTTTATTTCAATCTCCACCTTCTTTGCCCAGTCAAATAAATGATTTAACAGAGATGGTCACTGGATTAAGCAGTTGTTTTGATTGAACTGGTGTAATAAATTCAAGTTCCTGCAACAAGGGTTCATTTTTCAGTCGAACTACAGCGCTGATGAACAGATTTGAAGTTGATTAAGTGTTTTAGATTTTAATTCCTTCTAGATTCCTTAGGCCATGCTTCCATCTGGCTCAACCTCAAAATAAAGAACCCCAGAACACTTTCTTTTTTAAAAAATGCAATTAGGCATGCCATATAAAATATATAGTCTTGTGTGATTATAGGAATTTTGCCATTATACTCTCTCAGCCAAAGATGATTTTATTATGTGGGATTGAATTGAAGTCATGTAAATGGAAAAACAGTATTTTTAAAACACCAAGAAAGAACAACCACTGGAGAGAACGTGATAACATCTACATCACATAAATGTTGGGTTTTGACTAATATGCAATGTAATTTGGAACACAGGATAATGGAATCTAAGAAGGAAATAACAATCAAGACCTTAAAATTTTTCAAACACATCTCAGGGAAAAATGCACCATGACAAAGGCACACTGGAAATCATCATAAAATAGCTGATGGTTTTCTTTCAGTTGTAGGACTAAGGAATTTCTGTCAACAAAGATAGGAAATAGGATACGAAAGTTGATTTTATTTTTTCTGTAACTCCTGTTCTGGTGTTTTAAATAAAATTCATGAAGTACTTTTTTCATTCAGGACCATAGCAAGGTATAGTGAAATTGATCATGAAATTGGTTAAACAAAGACATTTATGAAAGCCTGTAAAAATTGATGCAAAGAGAGAAAGACCATCAATATGTTTACCATAGAAATATGCTATGTCTATGTACATATGCTTCTGTTATAGCCACATTGATTGAGTTTTTGTTTAATCTGCTATTTCCAGCAGCAAGTTCATTCCCTGTTTCATGCCAAATTCTTTTTAGAATTTCCATGTGACTTACATTAGCATTTTTGGCTTCAAAAATACCTCTAATGAACCATTTATAGTTTTTTTAAGTGTGCTCAAAAAATTAGGCTGTGACAGTTATCCAAAACATAATTTGTTATGCTGTTTAATTATTTAATGCGCTGTTTAAAAATTTAAACATGGCCTCTGGTTGATTGGTTGATACAGTACCATTAAGGTGGATTTGAAGCTCCTTCAAGACTGTAATTATCTGCTGGGTCCTTCACGGTTTGGATTTAGAAATTAGATTGTGTTCTAATAAAATGCTAATTCAAAATTGTCAACTTCAATGTTTTAAAAAGTATTTCTTTAGAATGTTATTAAACACCTACATCTTTTAAAAAAGTAATTACTAACCTAAGGAAATTGAGTGAAATATCTTGTTAAAGTGAAAGTGGTCTAATCTACATAGTGTTTCCTTATTTTATTTATGTGTATTCTCCTATACATCCCATTTCCAAGTTCTCAAGAAAATACATGATTCTTTTCTACAAAATTATTGTTGACTATTATATGGCTCACATCTTTGCAATAATCTTGTGTCTTGAGACAAACCCTATGATGAGTTCTCAATCTTTTCAACAAATGGCTGTTAAACATCATGAAAAAACCTCATACCCTTTATAGGAAAAAAATAAAAGTGAGTGGTTGCTTTCTCCACAATGTCCTATCAAAGTGCGCCCCTTATTGAAAAAAAAATTCATTAATATTTCATTTTGTTTTCCAGGAATAGCACAAATAGAGATAAATATTTTTTGAAGAGTACTCTGAAGACCTCTGCGTTAGAATCCCCTGGAGTACTGGCTTAAAAATGCAGATTCTTGGCTATCTCTGACCTACAGAATTAGACAATTCTCTAAACTTTGAAAACCCAGGATTATAATGCTTATCTGTCTTTTTTTTTTTTTTCTTTTTTCAGAACATCTTCCCTGAGCCTCCTCAAGACCAGATTTGCTGGCCTTCCCCATATTCTTATATTATCTTTACACCATGATTGTTGCCTAGAGGGTGGGGCTGTGTCTTGTTCACTGTTGTGTTCTGAGAGCTACGTGCAGTGAGTGATACGTGGTAGACCTTTAAGAAACTATCTGTTGAAATAAGGATGAAGGGATGGATACATGACTAATGAGTATAACATAGAACTTTGGCCATAATGAAGCAGAATTGATGATAATCCAATTTCCCAAGTCACAGACAAAGTGATTTTAAGTAAAGAGTAATTTCTTTCCCTTTCCCACCACTCATTTCACCACCTCTCCAGGAAAGAGTATCCTTTAATGATAATTTTCTAATCCATCATCTTCAAAACTGAACTTTCACCTCAGTAGTGATATCAAAGTAGTCTGTAGATCTATAACGATTCATGCCTAATCTTTTGCTAATTCAAATTTAGAACTGAAGTGCTCTGGACCTTTGGCATTGAGATCAAGAATGCTCTTCAGAAAAGGAGTTAAGCATGAGAGATAAGAGAATTTCAGTGCAGTCTAGTGGTTGACTAAGAGTTAAGGGAAATAGGAGAAGCCACAGACACTGGAAACCTTGTATAATGCTTTGGGGTTAAATCTGGAAATCAGTTAAAACTGTAGTTAAAGTGTTTTAAAAATTTTGGCCAAGCATTCAAGATTAAGGGGAGTACCTTATTTACTTAAATATAGAGTACGATTTGTGTAAAAAAAAAAAATCACCCCTTAGAGAGAGAGCATGGAAGGCTAATCTAGGAAAATGACCCCAGGGCATCTGCCCTCATGATTGTCTCACAAACCACACCTCTGGGATAAAAAAGGAGCAAAACAGGGGAGCTGTCTAGAACATTTTTTAATTTAAATTATACATTTCATATAAAGTTCCAGTCTCAGAAGGCAGTAGACCGTGACTGTGTTGAGGTCAGGGACCATGAAAACTTTACCTTCGCCCCTCCAGCTCCTAGGAGACAGCCAGCTCATCGCAGAAGCTACTTGGCCAACGCTGCTTGTTGAATGTTGAATAAAAGCAAAAGGAAAATGCATACGAGGCAAAGAATAGAGAGTTTTAAATAGCTGGATTTCTTTCCATCATTTAAATTTTTTCCTTGGGTATTATACTGAAGTACAGACCTACACCAAAAGTACCTACACTCACGTATAGACGCAGGTAGGGCGTGAGAATTAGATATGGACAAGACCAGGACATGAAACCAGAGTATGCGGTGGAAGTGTGGCCACTGGGAAGACAAGTACATTTCTTGAGACCAGAAACAAGTTCATTTGATTCTGAACAGCTGAGATAATGGCCCAAGGCTTCTCTTCTTTTGCTTCTTAAGGCCTGATTGAGTTGAAGGTTTTTGAGTGGGATCCGAACACTTGGCCAAAGAAGGTTGGTGAGTGGTTAAGAGTACTAAGAGATCAGAGGAGGGTTTCACAAACTGTTTGGCCTATAGAAAACCCTCTGCCTTGAGCATATCTCTTAATATCTCCCAGGAAGGGCAAGTTTCTTGGGTGTACAACCTATGGGGTCACACGAGGTCCATGTTCACTCGGGTTAATACTCTATTGTCACCATCTTGAAAATCTTAATAATTTTATTTTAAACTCGTGTTTTGCAAGTGAAGTTCCATGGGACAATGGAGCATGCACATGGAGAGAGAAGATATGCACAGTATTTGTGTCTGCCACTGCTCGCCACCCCATTCACAGACAGTGTTTGTGCTGCCCCATAAGCGTAGAATTCTGGTGGACCGGTGATGCAGGCAAGATCAGCAAGACTGAAATGTGTACAAGGTAACATTTAAAACGGAGTAAGCTGTGGCTGCTGACAGCTCCAAGAGTCCACACTTCCTGTCTGAACCACAGTATGCTTTGAACAGAAAAGAAGGCAAGGGGATTCTAACAAATGTCAGCAATTTAGGAATCCTGTCATGTCATTTCTTACCTATATGACTTCCCTGTACTAGCCTTGCTCTTCAGGCCAGTATTCTGAGGAACACCATCTTGGAAAATGCCAGAAAGGAGGAATGCAGAGCAGGGAGCTGAAGCTTAAAAGATTCCTTAACCTCCTTCCAGGTCACTGGGCAAAGGGCATTGTCAGGGATCCTGGCAAAGGAAGCAGACCTGGGCTCTGCCCCTTAGCTGCGTGGCCTTGTGAAAGTTGCCTAACCTTTCTGAGGCTCAGTTTCCCCATCTGTGAAGTGGAATAGTAACTTGCATGGGTGTTGTGAGCAATCAACTTACACAAAGTTGTCTAAACATAGTAAGCTTTCAGTATATGACAGCTATTATTACTTCTATACTTAAAGGTCCTTTTATTTCTAGGATGCATAGGGCTGACTTTATGTATGGCAGACTAGGTTTGCCTTTGTGGAAGGATTTGAAAACATACTGGCTTCCTCCTGATGCCAAAATTTCATGAGCAATCCACTCCTGATTGTTCAAATTTTCCTTTCCACAAGGCTATCAGAAAAAGGTATAACATAATACAATTCCCCAGCATTTTTGCTGTGAATGTAATGACAAACAGAAGCCATACCTCCAAGAGCAGTTGGACACCTGGAGATGGAGTGAAGGATGTTTCTGAAAGGGAAAAGTAAACCAGAATGAGAGAGTGAGGGAAAGGGATAAGAATCAACAAAATAAATGTCACCTTCCTGGAAGCTACAAGTTAGACATGTGATCATCAAACTGAGAAAGTGTGAATAAATCTAACCTCTTACAACCCATTGGTGTCAACTTCATATAAAAGAATGGGTTGATTAATGTCAAAGTAGCTTTCATAATCTAAGATTTAAAAATTCAACAAACATCCATTATAGGCCTGCTCTCTATGTTACATAGCGCTGGGCACGTGGAGAGACACAAAAAGGAATAGGGAAATATCTCTGCCCTCTAGGAGTTCACAATTTGGAGGAAAGAATTAACTCAACATACCTGCTGTGTATGATGCAGGAAAGAACAAGTGCTATTGGAAGTATAGAGACTGTGAGATACAGAGGAAAGAGGAGCTGTCTTCGTATCTTGAGGGATGTGCACCTTTCTCTTGACCCTTCCTATTTCATCCAAATCTACATGAACTTTTTGTTTTGCCACATACAGATAATAAGAACTATGGATTTTTTTGCACCTAACACTGTGTCAAACATTATGTCATAAACATTCACCTATGTCATGCCAGTTAATTCATGTAAATACTGCCAGGATGAGAAAATAGGCTAATAGAAGCTAAAGACTTACTCAAAGTGACACAGCTAATGAGCATGAAAATCAGGATTCAAATCCAGTTATTCTGACTCCAAAGCCCATTCTCTTTTCATTTTACTTTCATAAGGGCTTATCTGAGGTTTTCCAAGGAGACCATGTGGTTATATTCCTTCATACCTTTTTATCTGAAATGAATAAACCCTTTATCACCTTGATAGACTCTTTTTTTGTGTGTGTGTGAGACAGAGTCTCACTTTGTTGCCCAGGCTAGAGTGAGTGCCGTGGCGTCAGCCTAGCTCACAGCAACCTCAAACTCCTGGGCTCAAGTGATCCTCCTGCCTCAGCCTCCCAAGTAGCTAGGACTACAGGCATGTGCCACCATGCCCGGCTAATTTTTTCTCTATATATTAGTTGGCCAATTAATTTCTTTCTATTTATAGTAGAGACGGGGTCTTGCTCTTGCTCAGGCTGGTTTCGAACTCCTGACCTTGAGCAATCCGCCCGCCTAGGCCCCCCAGAGTGCTAGGATTACAGGCGTGAGCCACCACGCCCGGCCTCCTTGATAGACTCTTAAACAAAATTTCAAACCCACCTCAGCTATTGAACCATATTTTCCCCACCACTTCAGCCCCTCCAAAAAATTAATAACTCCTTATTCTATGGGATGCCACCAGGTGTCTCCTATATGTGCTACTATTACTGTACTTATCATATTGCAGAGGAATTTTATAGTTTTGTCATTACTTTTAGGCAGTGACCTCCTTGAGTGAAGGGCTACAACTTTCCTGTTTTGGGATATTTATTATAGCACATGATAGGAGCTCAGCAATTTTTTACTGAAACACACTGAGATACTCAGAGAAATCAGTCTCAGATAAGGTTGTATTGCAAGGTTCAGCACACATGTTCTGTAATTGACAATACACTCAGATGAATGGGTTTGGCTATATTCTAATAAGACTTTATTGATGAAAACAGGCCGGCTTGCCAGATATGGCCCTCAGGGGTTTGCCAACCCCTCATGTATGGTAAGCCAATAAGCTGAGGTTAGGCGTGGGAATAGAGAAGCCCTTCCAAGCAGGAAAAAAACAGCACATGCAAATGCCAGTTGGCGGCATATATTCAAAGAAAAACACGAACTAGCCAAGCTGGTTCATGGTGTATGTAGCAAGAGTGTAATAATAGATAAAATGGGAAAAACGGGGCAAGAGGATGGAGGACCTCAAATGCCAGAGTAAGGAGACTATTCTAATTCCAGTAGGTGTAGGAGTGTCATTTAAGTTTTTGAGCAGATGAATAACCTGACAGTTAATGCCCATCAGATACAGTGGAGGTACATAGATCTAGAGGTTTGTAATAACCTAATCTTAGAAATAACAACAGTAAAAATGGAAAGACCTGGGCAAACATGAGAGAAGCAAAGGCAAAATTGGCAGGACTCGGTGACTGGTTTTGCATGTCGTCGTAGACAGAACAAAAGATGACACTGAGTTACTAGCCTGGTGCCTGGGAACATGGCAGACCCAGTAATAGAACCAGGAAAGGCAAGAGAAGGGGTTGGTTTCAGAAAAAAAGAAAAAGATGATAAATTTGTTTCAGCCATGTTAAGTCTGATTTTAATACTTGTTTTGCCTGGTCAAAGCCCAAGTTGAAATACTGTGACTAATGAAAGCATTCCTTTCCAAAAGTGGATTAAAATACTTCTGCCATTTGGTAGGGGAAAGGCTTTTAAATTCTTTTCTAAAATATACCTTTCCATGATGTTTGGTTTCTGTTTAAATTTTATTTTAAGCCGCACTTGTCCTAACAACTGAAGAACACTTAGGAAGTTCCCTCTTCTTCCCTGGGTCTTTTAATTGTCCAGGCACATGCTATGTAATTCTAAACCAATCACTTGAGGTTTCCACTTCCTCCATAAAATGGGAAAAATTAATTGTCAGAGCAGGATTTGGGCCCTTCCTTATGAACCGTGGTTACTAAGTAGAGTCAGCGTACAACCTAACAATAAGAATACAAAATCCTAACTGTCCAGCTAGAGGGACAACTGAATTCTGATCATAAAGTGTGTCCCGAAGGAAAATTGATGTGGCACATAGAGATCAAGTTTAGAAATTTACAAGGTCTAAGTCAGGTTGCCAAATCTTGGTAAGAAAAACCTGAGAGGTGAGTCAGAGTGACTAAGTCAAATCACAAGATTGAAAGTCGTATGAAGAAAGTAGGTGAGGTTGAAGATGTAGATCAGCAGAAGGCAGAGTGGCTGGGTCCCAACTGCTTGTGATTGACCAGGAAGGGCATTTAAACCCAGAAATGTGCTTAGAGTCCTTAATGTCAGGCAAGACAGAGCTTGTTTTATAAACAACTCAACGCAACTAAAAACTACACTCAACTCCCTGTAGTATTAAAAACATTTTTTTTTTAAAGTTCAGAACTAACAAGAAAAACTTGCAAATAAAAATCATGCCACAATCTGAATAATGTCTGTAGTTGAATTCATTGTATGGTACCAATGATAATTTCTTAGTTCTGCCTAATGTGGTGTGGTAATGTAAGATGTTAACACTAGAGGAAGCTGAGTATATGGGAACTGTGCTATGTTAGCAACTTTTCAAACTTGTCTAAACTTATTCCAAAATAAAAACCTTAAAATTTAGCAAATGAATTTACCTCATTGAAAAATTAGTTATTGCTTAAGATGGCTTTTCCTCAAGAAGAGAGTGAAATAACTCAATTGCCCAGGGCACATACATAGAAACAGATAGACTTGGTTCTAAGCCTGGTTCTGTTATTTACTAGCTGTGTGACTTGGAGCCAGTTTCTTTAACTTCTTTAAGCATCTATTTATTTCATTTACAAAATGAATACACTAACAGTACTCTTGTAAAATTATCTGGAGTGCTTATACATTGCCTGCCACATGGACAGTGCTAAACGAATGTAATAGTTATTAATAATAGAGTGTTGATTCATGTTTGTCATGTGTGTGTATGTGTATGTGTGTGTATATGTGTGTGTGTGTGTATACAGGCAAAGCTGAGATGTGGCACCTAGAATATTTATCACTGAATATTCTATGTAAAATATGAAACATTCGACTGGTTGTGCTGTGCTTTGGATTCACAAACAGAAGTCTTGTTCCGACGTTCTCTCAGAAATAGGAATTTCAATTCAGCTACTCTTTTATATTAAAGTAAGCACCGTAACCAGATGGTCCCTGTTCTGGAGTTCCAGAATGACATTAAAAATGAGTGGGCAGAGGGATTTTATTAGTCATTTGTTGGCTTCGCAGCAGCCATTTCCATGAAATTATAGGACAATGATAAAATTAAAGCAGCTTATGCCGGGCTTTGGAAAGCTGGTCCCCATGTCTGCAAATAGTCAGAGGTCAGGAATGTAGAACAGGAGCAATAAATCGGAGAATTATTGCCTGTTGATCCCAGGTCCCTTTGGTGGGGAAGCCAAGACCTCTGAGGAGCTTGGCCCAAGGAAAATAGGCCAAAGACAGGAAATACTGCCCTGCTGAAGAAGGCCTGCAACACCTCAGCTTTCTGGTTCGCATCCTGCCTTCAGTGGAAGGGAGGTGCTTCATAATGGGCTTTTGGAAACTTCCCAGGAACTGCATCTAAAAGACGAAGAGAAACTTGGAATCAAACCTGGGACCTTAAGTCAACCCATCCACATAGCGGCTCCTGTCTTCAAGTCTTCCTTGGCCTGCCAGGCTCTTGAGTAGACTTCATTACCTTGTACTCTCCCTGCTCTGTCCCCTACTGTTCTCCTACACAGCTGCCTTCTCGCCGCTTACACCCTTTCCCCACCAGCCTGTCCTCCAGTGCAAGATCTCAAAAGGTAACGTTGTAAAACAAATAAATATTGCAGCTTAAACAATCAAAACCTGAGTTCTAGTCCTAACTCTACCACCTGCTGAGATGGGAAAGAGACTGAATATGTCCCACAGTCTCAGGTTTTTCACATTCATTAGCTTCCTTTTGCATTAAAAATAGCAATAATAAGTTCCTTACTTGGTCTACAATATCTACATGGGGTTTTTCTGAGGTTTAAATGAAACATATTAAAAAATGTACCTACTAGACACTCGATAGACATTAATTTCCTTCCCCCTTCTGTCCCCTGGAACTGTTTCCTGAAGTTTCAAGAAAATATCCAGGGATTGGCAGTATAATTTCCACTGCCATTGGCCTGATTTTGGCCTTCTTGATAGAAAATGAAAAGCAAAATGTCTTAGAATTCCAAGAAACATTGTATGTCAATATTTAATTATACTGTAGACTTCATATGTGGATGATGCCTTTTGAGATTTCTAAAAGCCAAGCGAATTTTAAACTTGGATTGCCTGCTCTCTCTAAGCACAGATTTCTGATAGCAACTGATTTTGATTGTTACACTAAGGGTATGTAAGAAGTAATTAGTTAATTGGATGACCTTCTTTCTTAATACCCATGTGATACTTGCTTGGATGAATTTTCGTACTCTCTGCACTTGTATTTTTGCTCTAAATCCATTGAGAAGAGAATAGTGAAAGCTTCTTACCCAGGTCTTATATCTCCTTGAAAGCTTTTATGAATATTTCCAGTATATGCACCTGCTTTTCCCAAAGAAGAAACAGAAGTGATCAGAATTTAATTCTCCAAAACATGATTCATTTCTTCAATAGGTCCTGAAATTCTTAATGATAATAGAGAAGCTCCTTTTGAGGTTTTTCTTTCTGTTCTTTCTTTCTTTCTTTCTTTCTTTTTTTTCATAAGAATGAAAGGGAAAGGAAGACCATTTGCAAGTGACTGAAAGGTTGTATTAACTTTTAAAATTACCTTCCCTTTAAAGTTTCAAGTTTGACACTTAATCACCTTTGATTCCGAAGCAGAAAAGGCCAGTCAGCTGCACCCACTCACATAGCCTGTGTGCTATGGATTCAGAGGAACCCTCGGCTTCTGTAGGGTGATTTAAGCATGGTGCTTCCTCTCTGTCTTCACGCTTTGAATTTATGAAATCAATGTTAATTGGGAAGGCTGGTAAAGAGTTGCAGCAAGTAAGAGTTAAATTTTGTGTGCGGTAAACAGAGAATTGTTTCACGAGGAAAAGAAAGAACAGAAGGAAGCCATAAAATATAAAAGCACAGTAGTGTTTTTAGAAGAGATGATCATGACTCTGGGGAGGCAGGGTAGTACAGTGGTCAGAGGACAAATGCCCTTGATTCTCAACCTGGAGCTACCCATGTCAGCTTGTGATTTTAAGGAGTTGCTTAACCTCTCTGTACTTTAATTTTCTTATCTATAGCAGAGACGATATGATAATGATATCTGTCCATTAAGGTTGCGATAAGAATTAAATGACTGGCATGGTGGCTCACGCCTGTAATCCTAGCTCTCTGGGAGGATGAGGTGGGAGGATCACTCAAGGTCAGGAGTTCGAGACCAGCCTGAGCAAGAGTGAGACCCTGTCTCTACTAAAAATAGAAAGAAATTAATATTGGCCAACTAAAAATATATAGAAAAAATTAGCCGGGCATGGCAGTGCATGCCTGTAGTCCCAGCTACTCTGGAAGCTGAGTCAGGAGGATCCCTTGAGCCCAGGAGTTTGAGGTTGCTGTGAGCTAGGTGGATGCCATGGCACTCTAGCCTGGGCAATAGAGTGAGACTGTCTCAAATAAAGAAAAAAAAGAATTAAATGACTTAGTGTCTATCACCTAGTAAGTACCATATACATCTTATTTAAACAAATAAAAATAATAATGGCATGGTGAATACATGACACCATGCATTTGTCAAAACCTGTGGAAATGTATAGCCCAAACAGTGAACCTTGACATACACAAATTTTAAGAAAATCATTTAGGAGGTTGGATGGAATGCAGAATATGAGAAAACAACCTAGCTGTATTACAATTGTATGAAACAACCTCACTGAAAGGGGTGGGAAGAAAGATATTGAACTAAATGACTTTGGAAATAAATGGAGTCTGTAAGACTAAGGGCAAAAGAAACTGTACATAAGCACTACTCTATTCGATAGAGTTAAGTATTGGTTAACAATTCTGATGCCCTATACAAGAACACAGGAATGAAATAATTAGGTGAATGGATGACAGGGGTTTGGAGCCACTTTTCTCCAAGTTGGGAGGTTACAGATAAACAGGGAAGAAGGCTAGAATGATCTATGTAGTAATGGATCAGAATTGGAGGTACCAGTATGAACTCGTGTTAAGGTTAATATAGATAATTACATTTAGAAATATTCATACATATGTGTATATACATGGGCTGGTACACACACATCTATTTCTTTGTTCTATTATATCAGCCGAGAGGGTCTACAAGCAACAACATGCAGCAGGAATGAGCACGCCCGGCACACAGCTCTTGGTCTCTAACGCCATTTTCCAATACAAGAAATGAGGATTTCTTGGAAATGGCTGGTTCAGGACTAGGACAAAAATGCACAAGCAGAGCTTGAAGCATCTTCTCATGCCAGAAAGTAGAGAAATGGTCAAAACAAGCAAACGAGCAAGCAAAACACCACTTCAACAAAACTCATTAATAGGAATATGTCAAAGGGACACAAGAGCCAACTAAAAGAGCTCCCAATGGCCAAAGCTGGAACAATTTGAGCAATTAAAATAAAGTAGTATTGGGTTTATTGCCCAAAATATAAAATAAATATCCATTTGTCCATAGTGATACAAATAAGAAAAATAAATGGGGGAAGGGGAGAAGGAGAAAGGGAATACACAAATCACCCACGTAGATTTCCAAATAATTTATGTAGCTACTCTGCCCCCAAAGATGTAGAGCATAACTTCCCACTCCTTAAGTGGGGGTGGCGCATAGATAGTGACTTCTTTCCAAAGAGTATAGTTTGGAAAGGGGGAAAAAAGAGTAACTTTATAATGGAGACAACTGACAAATGCCACCTTAGCAAGACGATCGAGGGTTAACATCAAGAATGATGTCATGTTGATAGCATGTACCCTTGATATGATATGAAAAAGGCACTTTACCTCTGTGGCCTTCCTCTCAAAATCCACAATCCCAGCATAATCATGATAAAAACATCAAACACATCCCAATTGAGGGACATTCTACAAAATGCCTGACTGGTACTCCTCAAAACTGTCAAGGTCATGAAAATCAAGGGGAGTCTGGGTAATTGTCACAACCCAGAGGAGCCCAAGTAAACATGATGACTAAATGTAATCTTGGATGGGATCTTGGAACACAAAAAGGTCATTAGATAAAAACTAAGAAAGTCCAAGTGAAGTGTGGACTTTAGTTAATAATAATGTACCAGTATTGGTTTTTTAACTGTAACAGGCCGGGCGTGGTGGCTCACACCTGTAATCCTAGCATTTTGGAAGGCCGAGGCTGGAGAATCACTTGAAGCCATGAGTTAGAGACCAGCCTCAGCAAGAGTGAGACCCTATCTCTACAAAAAATAGAAAATTAGCCAGGCATGGGGGCGCATACCTGTAGTCCCAGCTACTCAGGAGGCTCAGACAGGAGGCTCGCCTAAGGCCAGGAGTTTGAGGTTGCAGTGAACTATGATGATGCCACTCCACTCTTGCCCAGGTGATAGAGCAAAGCCCTGTCTCAAAAAAAAAAAAAAAAAACCTAAAAATTAAAAAATTGTAATGTACCACACTATGTACCATACAAATTTAAGAAGATAATAGGATAAACTGAATATGGGGTAAGTAGTCTCCCTGTATTTGCAGTTTTGCTTTCTGTGGTTTCAAATACTCATGCTCAACTGTGGTCCAAAAATATTACAGTATTTTGAGAGAGAGAGACCACATTCACATGATTTTCATTACAGTACATAATCATATAATTATCCTATTTTATTATTAGTTATTGTTAACCTCTTCTGTCCCTAATTTACAAATTAAACTTTGTCATAGGTATATATGTATAGGAGAAAACATAGTGTACATAGGGTTCAGTACTATCTGTGGTTTCAGGCATCCACTGGACACCCTGGAATGTATCCCCAGTGGCTAAGGGCAGATGACTGTATATGGTTACTCTGTACAATCTCCACAATTTTTCTGTAAACCTAAAACTGTTCTAAAATGCAAAGTTAACTTAAAATAATAATAAATGATTAACATTTATTAAGTACTCATAATATGATAGTGACTTCTCATACATTAACTTTATTACCCCAAAATAACTGGTACCAGAAAAATGCCACTTATCATAAATCGGTCAAAAACAGGGTCTTGAATTTTATAGTAAGTAGTGAAAAATAACAAATTTTATTGGATGTTCATTTTGAAAAAGGAAACTAAAATTATTAAAGTAACTTTATTAAAATATTGATTTTTAAAAAGTATACGATAGATACATAATTGTGCAGGAATTCCTAGAACTAACAAGAAACAAGTCGACTCTGGGTTTGGGGTGGTGTTTTTTGTATAATTTTTGCAAGAAAAATATATGATGCGATGAGATAGCATCTTTCCTTTATAGTATGATATTAGAGGATGTTTTTACAAAAAATATTTTATACCTTGCTCCATTTTCCCAATGTTTCTCTTAATTCTCTAATGTTCAAATCAAAACAATGTCTCAGTGAGTTATATGTCTCCTGCAGCACCTAAAATTAGTGCCTTGTATTTAGTCAAGCTCAGTTTCTCCATTTATAAATTAGGGAAGAATAATAAAATCTGACATTACTACCTCACGGGATTATTGTGAGAACTCAGAGTCTCATGAGTTTAATTGGCACTTTTCTGGTCTTTCAGGAAAACACCAATGCCTCTGCTTCATAAGCCACAGTAGAGAGTAATTAGAACTTCAAGTTTTTCCAATAGAACAGATCTGTCAATACATTTCAACCAGCACGGCAATATCAATCTACAGGCTGTGACCTCTGAGATGCAGTGTTGACAAGAGTTCTGAGACTATACCTAGAACCAGTGGGACAGACTGCCATGATGGGTTAGAAATGTCTGCCATGGCTTTGGAATCAGGAACTGACGATATGTGATCTACAGTCTCTAAGTATGGCCATCAGCAGTTCCTCAGCCCCTGTATGTACATGCTGCTCTTTGCAAGAAGAGGAAGAGTTGATTTCCTTTCCCTTTGAATCTGGGCTAGCCTCCTTATGACTTGCTTTGAAAAACCCAAATTGGCAGAAGTAATTTGGGATTTCTGAAGCTATGCTTTGGAAGGGATCAACAGTTATTGTTTCCTTTCTTTTAGAAACCAGCTTCCATCTAAAAAGTCTGACTAACCTAAGACTACCATGCTGTAAGGGAGACCAAGATAGCCATGTGGACAGTCAGGTGGAGGGAGGGGAACTATGCAGAAGGTCAGTGAAATGCCAGTCATGTGAGTGAAGCCTTATTGGACCTTTAGGCCCAATCCAACTACCTGTTGAATGACTCATGTGGAGCTGAAGAGCCAGTCAGCTGAGCCCTGCCCAAATTCTTGACTCACAGAATGATGGAAAATAGTAAGTCATCATAGTCTTAAGCCCTTGGATATTGGGATGGTGTGTTACACAGTTATAGACGATTAACTCATAGTAGATGGGACAGAGTTTTGCCATTTGTATATTAGAGTACTGGCTAGCTCCTAGGCCCCTATTCCAGATAATCTTATTCAATTGATCAGGGATTGGGCCCAGGGATTTATATATTTTTAAAACTCTTTATTAGATTGTCACATAGAAATAGGTTTCATAATCATTAGTCTAGCCAGAAACATATAAGTGCTACACACTGAGTTAGAAAGTCAAACTGAACTGAAACACAGCCATAAGACTTTAGCAAGTCATTATTAAATCTGAGATTAGCAAGATAAATGAAATAAAAATGCCCCCTTAACAGTCATCTACGACATACCACGTTAGGTCAGGCAAGCTGCACAAAGGTAAATAAAGAAGACCACAACAGAGACAAATGAGTAAACAGATGAATAGAAGAATACTACTATAGATTTTTCCTAAGCAAAATAATAACAATTAACCCCCAGATTCAGGCCCAGTATTTTCTTAGTTGCTGTTGCTTAATTAGCCTTACAATCAAAATAAAACATTGCTTTATTTTGGCCAAGATTTTTAGAATTGTATTTTATGCTTCATATCTCGTTTTCCACTAACATTTGGATAACAAAAGGGTTTGACAGTTTTTTGTGAAAGCATGAGAGAAAGGAGTTTAAGATTCTCAGATGTGTGGAGTGCTATTTGGTATTTTCATATTATACTAGAAAGTCATTAAGGAAATACGTATGCCAAGCCACACCACCAATTTCCAGATATTGACTCTAACCAGCGTGTCAATATTCTAGTCACATCAGCAGAGTTTAACCTCAACTAATGTCTACTGACACATGACACTTTGTCTGCCCTTTAAGCCATTTATATCTTTGCTTTAGGCAAAATGCATTCTGTCTGTGTTGATATATGATTGTCAAGTACTTGAATCTAAAACTCTAGACTTAGAACTAAAAAAAAAAAAAAAAAAAAAAGGAAAGGAAAAGAAAGAAAGAAAAAGACAGTGCTGGTTTTCATTGGACGCATGTCTGCCTTTGAAGCTTCATATTACAGAAGTCGAAATGAGAATCTCCTGTGGTTTTGATTATAATCATTGCTAGGTGGCCCCCGAGTTTTCCAGGGCACCTCACGTATGACCACGTGTGTGGTTGGCTGAATAGCACTGAATAGCGAATGACTATGACATAGAAAAGCCTAGAGGTCTTTCAGTCTCCAGCCACTGTCCAGGAGGGGGAAGAACATCCCCTGGGCTGGACACATTCAGCCTTCGCATGTGTTAATATGAAATACTTTCATCGCTCCAATTTCCACTCGTGTGGATTTTTCCTGGCTCCAACTCAGTGACCTAATTCTCTCATTTTCCCCCCTCTGAGAACATACTTTTTCTCAAGTTATTTTTTTCTCTGAAATCCACACCAACCTCCTCCCCTTCCCTTTTGATTTCTCATTCAGCCTGGAAACTACCTCACCAGTCGTAATTAGCCTGAGTACTTATGGGGGTGAGGGGGAGGGAGAAGGGCTCTCCTCAGGAAACAGCAGGAATAAAGCAAGATTCCTTCTTCTAGGAGTGAGGAAGAGAAAACCAGGCCCATGTATGCTGATAAAATCTCTTTGCTTTTTCCTTTATTGTAAAGCACCAACTTCTGATGAGGACTCATTCTTTGTGTTATTTTAAAACCTTAATTGACCTATACTACACATTCTCAGCTTGTTAGGCAGGATCTTCTCTCTAATATACTCTCTTGGAGCAAATGAAGAGCAGAAATATACAATTTTTAAATGTCAGGTTAGCAGCTGTCTGTGTGTGTGTGTTTTTTTTCCCCCTATCTCCATCTTTTCTGGATGTCTGTGCTAATTTGCCTAGAGTTGTGTGAAAAAGGTCTACATTTCATTCCTATTAATGTCATCTTGAGCTAATTTTGCAGTGTTAGTGGGTCCATTAGGTCCTTGCAAATATTATTTCAACTAAAGATTTTTAATGTCTTTTATGTTTTGTATAAGTTGATTTTCCTCAATAATAGTAGCTATGATGCACACTGTATACTCTGTTCGGTGTCTTAATTTTATTATCTCAATTAGACAGCACAATAACCATGAAAGTAGTTATTGATAGCTCCATTTTATAGATGAAAAATCTGAAGCTTGGAGTTAAGTATAATAACCTGCCCAAGGGAGCAGCGTGGCTGTCAGACCCGAGATGGAAACCCAGGGCTCTTTCGCTCTAAGCCTTTGTATTAACCACTATACTAAACTACCTTTCAAAACACACACACTGCCCATTTGAAATTTTTTTAAGAAAGAGGGAAAGGAAAGATGGAACAAAAGAACAAGGAAAGAAAGGAAAAGAAATGGGCGCATTTCTTACTCATGCACACAGCTTGTAGGTAACAGTGGGGAGAAGGAAGGATGCTGCTCAGAACTGTTTACAACTAAGGGAAGGCAGAGAACGCCCTGCTTTGCAGACAGCCAGAAGATATTGACTTCTCTTTTTTTTTTGAGACAGAGTCTCGCTTTGTTGCCCAGGCTAGAGTGAGTGCCGTGGCATCAGCCTAGCTCACAGCAACCTCAAACTGCTGGGCTCAAGTGATCCTCCTGCCTCAGCCTCCCGAGTAGCTGGGACTACAGGCATGCGCCACCATGCCCAGCTAATTTTTTCTATATATATTAGTT